>WEDG01004045.1:0-128041 GCA_017591395.1 Schistocephalus solidus | reverse complement strand
CTGGTAACATAATTAGAAGCGTTAATTATTTGGGGATTTCGGCCACCTTTTGGGTTGGGAAGGATGCTAACATTAGCGTTCGCAGCTGTTGTAGATGCTGAGGGGTTAGCAGGTTTCCCATCGGTAATGACATAACTGATTTTAATGCCTTGATTAGCCAATGATTCAGATATACTAGGAGTTTGCTTAGGTTTAAGTAGATTTGGCAGCTTTATCAGGCATGGATTGCTTGGGACGAGAAAGAAGACGCATTGACACAATTTCACTTAAACCAGGAACAAGGTTAACGGGTGAAGATTCAGCTGGAATCGAAATTCCTGTCGATCCGGAGGGCCGTGGGCTTGCATTAGCTACAGGACAAACCTCTGAGATAACTTTTGATATTTAAGGTGTAGACGAAGGCTTCTTGTTTGCTAATGAGTGTGAAACCCGACGTTCCATTGGGGTTTTATCCCTACAGATAAACAACTTGTTTTTCTTCAAATATTGAGCTGAGTGTTCATGCTTAGAGAAAATAAGGTTAACTTCAATTGCTGAAAAACGTTTGACCAGAACTGGTGGGTTTTTGCTACGGAATGACAACATTTTAAGTTAAGTTAAAGTTAAAGCCGCACGAGTAAAGGAAATGTAATGCAGCGTCCAGGGGGATTTTACTCTTGGGGACGTTTTTTAAAAGAAAATTGAAACTTCTCTCATGTCGGTCAATTGACTCGGTACTGACCATGTACAATCACCCGTTGGGAAAAGAATTGGGCCCGCACTTCAAGTTTGGCGTGTTTTCTTTTCAGTTTGTATTGGTGAACTCGGAGACTTGTCATGTTTGCCAATTCAAAAAATCGGCCATCTGAAGAGCACAATCAACTCCTCTGAACAGTTTGAAGACTAAGATCATATCCCCTCTGTATTGCCTATAAGAGAGAGAAAACTTTTTGAATCCTTCTAGTCGGCCTTCATAGGGTAGGCATTCCAATCGGCTGACTAGTTTGGTCACCATCCGTTGTACTTTCTCCAGCAGAGCTTTGTCATGTTTAGTCCAAGGGCACCACGCCTGAACGCAATATTCCAACAGCGGCCGGATAAATGTTCCAAAAACGTGCCCAAACAGCTCTCCGTCAAAATTAACGAAGGATCTCTTGATTGCGCCTAAGATACACACAGCTTTCTTTGCTATATTCGCACAGTGCGACGATGGTTTGAGAGTAGGTGTTATTTGACAGTTTGACCGTCAATTACGACGAAGTCCACCGTATGCTACACACCAGGTGGTGCAGGGATGGTGACGCTCGTAAATTAGTTTAAGTGATAGTAGCCTTGCGCTGTAGCTACTGCACTCTCTCCTCCTCCCCCACCTGAGCCCGGTGTCAAGACAGGGTCAAGAAGACTGGAGATGGGAGAGGGTGCAGGTGGCTGGCGCGGCCGGAGCCACGCCTGGGCGTACCACCACATCTGGCTCAGATCCCACGGAGTGGGAGTGCAATAAAGGCCACATTAAAAAGGAGCCATTGCAGCCTGACTCTCAGTTCGCCAGTCAGCCACTCCACACAAAACACACATTTGGCTGACCATGCGGTTCGAGTTATCCCGTCAGTTGGCAACCTTCCAAGCCACGGCTTTTAATGCACCGTGAAAGTTTCAAGCGCGTCAGATTGTTTATAGTGAGGAAAATGCGCTGAGCTGTTGACCTCACTCTCTCTCCCCCACCCCAACAATCAGACCACTATACGAGCCAGTCAGTTAAATGATGTGGGAGGGGGCGCATTGGTTGACGGGTCAGCATACCCGTCTTCGCGCGCCACAGCACGACCTGGCCCCCATAACGCACACACCAGGATTCCCTTACTCAGGGGATATGGAGGAGCCATCGCCATCTGACTCCCAGTCCACTGGTTAGCCACTCGACACACACAACACATACACTGGGCCGACGGCATGGTCTGGTGTAAGCGTCAGATTGGCAGCCTTCCAGGTCACGGTTTCTAGAAAACCGTGATTTTATCCGGTACATTAGGATGTTTTAAGGGTTCTGTCTATGTATTAGTGTAGATGGTGTGCGCTGATGTGGCTTAGCCTCCGGTTGTTTTCCGCAGGTTGTTGTGGAGGCGCATGTGTCCTAATTGGCCTATGCGGTGTGTAAATGTGCGCGAGCAGCGAGGGCAGTGGAGGTGAGTGCGTCGACTGTATGTCGGAGCCTGAGGCACTGGTTTACTAGGCTCCGTGCGATGGATTCGCAGATGACCGACCAGGCCGATGCGTGAGTTGAAGTTGCCGGCACAGTGTGGGCAGGAGAAATTGGTAGAGGCTAGGGGGATGTCATTTATGGTAGTGGGGGTGGCAGTGGCATTGAGAATGGCAGAATCAGAGAGCGTGCATGGGGGTATCGGTGTTGTCGGCATTGCGGTGAATCTGCTATAATGGACGCGCAAGTGACCGAATAGACCCATGCGATGAGTGAATGCGCGAGGACGGTGAGGGCAGTGGAGGCGGCGATCTCCGCTGTGTGTTGGTGCTCCAGGCACTGGTTCACCAGTCTCTGTACGAAGGCGGGGGTGGTTGCGGTAGTAGGGGTAACAGGCGATGAGTAGGGGATGTGGTCTTTATGATGGTGGAATATTGGAATTGAAGCCAAGAGTGAGGGTAGGGGAGTCTGAAGGAGCGTTGACAGAATTTGACGTAGAAGTTGGCATTTTCAGATTGTTGGTGCATTGCGTCCGAAGATGTCCAACCAGGCCGATTCGTGCGCGGAAGATGCGTTGACAGTGCGGGCATATTGGCAGGGGCTGGGCATCGACGGTGTTGGTCCGGGGCGCTGGTAACTTTCATGCCGCTCTTTTGGCCTTTGCAGCGGCGATCCGGTTGGCCTCATAGATTGCTGAAACAGTCTTCACGGATCTTCTCCATGCCGGTCTATCCTGGGTGAAGTCCTCCCAGGTCACCGGGTTCATTTGCAGTTGCTTCAGCGATTTCTTCAAAGTGTCCTTGTAGCGTCATTTTTGACCTCCCTGTCGGCGAGCACCCGTAGAGACATCTCCGAAGAAAAGTCGTTTGTGTAGTCGCTCATCGTCCATTCTTACCAGGTGGCCGCTCAATCGCAGTTGCACTTGCCTCAGCATGGCGTGGATGCTGAGGATTCCGGTCCGCTCCAGGACTTCCGTGTCCGTGATCCTGTCTTGCCATCTCAGCTTCAGTGTTCTACAGAGGAATCTGAGATGGAAGTTATTCAGCCTCCTGGCTTGGTTCGAGTAGACAGTCTAGGTTTCCGCTCCGTAAAGGAGTGTCGTCAAGACAATGGCCTTGTAGATCTTCAGTTTTGTGTTTAGGTGAATACCGTGGCGATTCTACACGGAGGCCTGCAGCCGGCCGAAGGCCTGACTGGCTTTGTAGATCCATTGAACAACCTTGTCATCGATTCTCATGCTGGGTTACAGCCTGCTTCCTAAATAAGAGAATTTTTCGACGTTTTTTAATTGAGCACCGACGGCATTGATTCGGGGAGCACTGTATTCCGCGCTGGGTGGCGGCTGGTGCATGACAACCGTTTTGGCTGTACTGATTTTTAGTCCAAAATCGGCGCAGCCTGCGGCGAAGAAGTCCATACTCCTTTGCATGTCCTCCTCCGTCACTGTGTTAAGGCGCAGTCATCCGCGAAGAGCAAGTCATAGACTGCAGTCATAGACACGCGCGTTGAAGCCTGCATACGCCAACCATCGATATGTGCGGACCATGCGCAAGCTTTTGCTACTGACACAACCTTCATTATATGTACAATAGTTTCTCAGCAAATGAGTATCTATATTGCATTTAAATGTGTCAACAGTTTCTGAAGGGACCACCTCGTCAGGGAGTCCATTTCATGCTCCAATGACCCTCTACAAAAATGTGTTCCGTCTGACGTCCGTATGGATCAACTTCCTTTGCAGTTTACAAGGAGAATCCCGTAGATGTACCGTCCCAGCCAATTCGAAGAAGTCAGCCAATTCTAGGGCACACTTGCGGCCTCTGACAATCCGGTAGGTTTGGATGAGGTCACCGCGTAGTTGCCTGTAATTTAGAGGAAACAAATCAAGTTCAGCCAGTCTGGCTTTATTAGGCAGACGACTAAGATTCTTGACCAACTTCGTAGCTCTCGCCCGCTTTCGTTCCAGCTGTAAAGAATCCTTTTTAAATCACGGAAACCAGGCCTGGACGGAATACGCCAAGTGAGATTGAACAAATTCTTCGTCGGTTTTTCTGAAAAGTTCTTTATAAATTTGCACAAATCCTCATCTGAGCGCAAGTTAGACCCCTGTTTTTTAATTGGCTATTAATATAATGGAATAAATTTTTGGGCTTAGTTTCAGCCTACTGGATGATTCTGGATTCATAGTTCTTCCTTGCCTGACGGATCAATTTTTGACAGAATTTCGTTGTTGACGAAATTCCTCGAGATATTCTGCTGATCCTATTTCCTTGAATACCTTCGATGTTTAATTGCTTGTTAAGTTCTCTTGTAAACCAGACAGGATGACTAGTCTTTTTTGTACCTTTACTGGACAATAGCGCTCAATCAGATTGAGTGAAATCGTCCTTAATGATCGTTAGTTATCCCCTGGATTCTCTTTGAGCAAACAATCCCATTTAACGGACATCCGTTCTTTCTTCATCGCGTTAAAATCAGCCTTCCATTTATTTCGCTTACCTTCCGTTCTTTTCTGGAATTGAGAATAAATTGAGCAATCCTACAGTGGCGTAGTATGGTCACTCCTGCCGAGAGGTGCAATAAAAATACATACCATCAATGCTAGAGAAGTCCTTCGTAAATACTAGGCCCAGGCAATTGGCTCTCTGGTTCTCTCTAAATCTCGTTGGTAAGTTAACCTTCTTTGCCAGAGGTTAGTCAAGAGTAAAATCTATTAGCTTACGGCCGAAGGAAGGTGGCGCACCGTCAACTGTCGGCTTTAGCCGGTCTACTGTAAGTGCATTGAAATCTCCAGCAATGGGCACCGCATGATGACTTCCGGCTTCCTTAACAAAATGAAGGAGCCACTCATCAGCTGCACTCGGAATGTTTGGTGCTCTGTAGATCGTCAAAAATTGAAGGTTTTGTGAATGACTATTTTTTATCTTTTTCCAGAGAAATTCATATTCAAGGAAGAGGTCGTGCACTCGTTCGACTGCCGAGCTTCCTGCCCTTACGTAAGCGGCCACTCCACCTGCCTGTCTATTTTCATGGTTTCTTGGAAAGGGCTGGCATACATCTATCGAAACCTTGCTATTCGCGCTTTCGTCTTTGAGTCACGTTCGGTCTGAGACTAGTGCCTTGATTAGTCTACTTTCGAAAGGAGACTCTGAGCATTGGTAAACAAACATCTCAATTTAGACTGGGTAAATCCTCCATATAGACTTCTGATCATTTCTTGGGATTTAATGCTAGGATCTATTGTGTATATTGCATAATTTGAAGTGTTACAGGCATTGCCCTTGGTAACCTTATTAATGTCAAGTTATCATTGCATGTATACAGTCAATATAAAATGCTGTACATTTAAAAATGTTTGAGTAAAAGCATAACACAGATAAAGGCAAAACATTGTGGAAGAAAAGGAGAGCCCGAAAGATTTGAAAAGGCTGGTTTCAAGTAATCATGTTATGCGAGTCGTATTTGTCAAATATTATGCCATCAAGCCTTCTTTAAAAATCAGAAATGTGGTCAGAAGTAACCGTCTCGCTTGTTTATGAGTTCCAAAGTCGTAACTCTCGTTGCCTAAAAAACTTTCTGAGATTCAATCGCATGTGTTCGCTATTGAACTTGTAAGGATGACCACGCAGATGAGTTGTGCAGGCAAACTCGAAGAAATCCTCCACACTCAGGGAGGAATCATGGCCCCGGATAATCCACAATGTTCAGAGCAGGCTACACTGTAAGTGCCTGTAGGAAAGAGTAAATATGTTAAGCTTTTTCAATCTGTCTTAGTACGGTTAAGTCTTACAACCGTCGACCATCTTCGTTGCTCTCCGTTGCACCTGCTCGAGGAGGTCAACATCTTTCTTCATCCACGGTATACAGGCTGGTATTCCGCGATCTAAATGCGGTCTCACGAAGACGCCATAGACTTTTCCGAAGAGATCAGGGGGGAATATTTTAAACGCACGTCTGATCCAACGCAGTGTACATGTTGCCTTCTGGACCGCTTTCCTATAGTGTTCTGAGGGCATCAAATTCGTAGTTATCCACATGTCCAGATCTTTGTGTGTTTCTACCTCTTTGAATGCAGTTCTATTAATAAAGTACTGGTGTTTTCAGATATAATTTTCAACTGGCGCTCATGTGTAGGATCACGCACTTTGATACATTACACTTAAGAAGCCACCTGGCCAACCAGGCGCTTAGTTTGTCGATATTTGATTGTAACCCTTTTGCGTCATCAGCGCAGCTGACTTCAGTCCATATTTTTATGTCATCTGCGAACATGACAGCTTGACAATCTAGGTCATTGAGACATTCGTTAACGTAGATTAGGAAGAGTAGGGGGCCCAAAACGGAACCCTGTGGAACACCACTTTCTACTGTTGCCCATTCCGAGCTAGAGTTTACAACAACAACTCTCTGTACTCTGAAAGACAAGAAACTCTTGATCCAATTGAAAAGTTTTCCTCGAATTCCTACGTTCCAAATCTGCTGTAAAAGAAACGCGTGTGGTTCACGATCAAAGGCCTTCTTGAAGTCACAAAATACACTGGTGCCTTGGTTCGAACCTCTGCAGTACCACGTATTTTGCACGATTCCCGAAGGGTATATTTTTGACTTCATGATAGATCGCAAAAACGATAAATGGGATGAAGGTTAAAGCGGGAGCAACTTTATGAATAAAATATCGAAATGACTCAGCCCTCTGTACACTGGAATATCTCGTGGAGTTTTTGGTGAGAAGCGCACAAGAGGAAGATATCGGACGTTTCCGCTGTTTTAGTTTTATGAGGGTGAAGAGTATGTCGAATAGAATCCAAAGCTTAATAAATAAGGTCCGCAAGAGTGACCAGTAGACTGAAATCTCGAAAGGAGTGAATTCCTCGGGGGTCGAAAATTTTAAACCGAATTCGAAGGGCGCGCTCGACCAAGTGTCAGTGCTTTCCAAGACGAAATGGTGTCCATCCCGCCCATGCTGTTGTCTGATGAGTGGTCATCAACCAAGCGCTAGAGTGCCTTCCTTTTTATGCAGGCTCTGTACAGTTGGTTATTTCGTATTTAGTGTAGTCCGTCTCGATGAGGACCAGCCTTGATGATGTACGGTGTCTGCCACAAGAAAGACCTCTTCATATCTTTTATTTCCCCCTCTTTTATTTGGAGCCATTTCTCCCTGTTCGGTTCTCCTTTTCAGTTCGCTTCTCAGCATCCTCATTTTGTGCCTTTCCGCCAGTTCGTAATCCAGGTAAAAAACACATCCCGGTGTGAGCTACAGAGAGCCATTCTCCATTCAAGGAGGTGTGAAACCTGGAAATCATTTTCAAGAATGATTTTTTATTGTGTTTAAATTGGTCTTTATCGGTGAGCCTATTGGTTGATTTTTCGGCATCACTTTGGATCTTTCGAATAGCGCACGCTTGTTTGATACTGCGTTCGCTTAAATAATTCCTGGATAGCCTAAATTTGGGTTTGTGGCACCCAAGTCTGTCGATAAGGCACAGGCATCTGTAGTGAACATTTTTATGCTTGTACATCGCTGGCTGCCATGACCTGTTCAATTGAAGCCCGATTGACATGTGTAGGGCGTGCTGCAGGCGCTCTTTCGTGGTGTTGGAGATAATTTACAATTACTGTTTATCGCTTTTTCAGGGGCTGTCAATCGCTGATTTTTACAGACGGATTCTGTGAGCCCCAGCTTTTCCGAGCCTGTGGCAATGCAAGACATGTTTGCATCCTCGCCTTTCTTCTTTTAGGTCACTTGTATCTCAACTGACTCAAAGGATTGTTCTAATGATTTTGTCTTTTTAATCTTTTTCTTTCGCTTAATATTATGTCCATCGACCTTCACCATTTCTTGACTATGTTTATAGTTTAGCTTTCTGATGCTTTTCAGCTCTTTTGCATCGTGTCCCGGCTATTTTTTATGTTTGATGAATACTGCTATTATTTCCGACAGGAGATCGAGGTCTTCTTCTTGTCTCAAAACTCTGGTTGGGTGTTCTCGGCATCCATCATAACGCACCAGCTCATTTTTTTTAGCTAACTTGTGGTCGATTTCAGTAGCACGCTGCTTTCTTCAATATTATTGCGTGGTGGTTTTTCTTGGCCAGTTGAGAGTGACTTGAGTATTTGCGGTAAGTTTTCGTCACATGAAATCGATAACGGTTTACAAAGGTGCACACCGTTCATTTTAAAGCATGCACTTTTTTTATCTGTCGGCTGCCCGGGTGTGGCCGAGCGGTCAAGAGCGTCACTCGCTAATCGAGAGGTCGGTGATTCGAATCCCGGTTGTAGTGGCAAATTTTCGTCAAGCGTAGTTTGGTCGTGAACATTTGCTTTTTTCCTGCCAGAAAGATTTCTACGAGAACGGACAGCTTAAGTTATCAACTGACTGGTTTACTGAGTGCAATAAGAATCTTTTTCTCCAAACCGAATTCAGTATCGATTGTTAATATGAATCAAAGAAGGACTCATTTTTTGAAGTGATTCTGTCAATATTTCTCAATCCCTTACTGATGTCCGAGCAATTCGCTAGCGGAGTCGGTTTTCTCAGAGAGCTGAAGGAAGCTGAATTGCCTACTTTGTTAAGATTCCGATAGCGATTGTCTGAGAGTCGCAGTGGAAGACGAAATTATCACGTATTGTGTGCCTGATGATGACAATATCTCTCAGCACTTTTAGGCGGATCCTTGTAATACACGGGCAATATGTCATCCAATTTTAACTTATTTCGTCGAGGCGTGACTTAGTACACAGAATATTGACAAATATCAAAACGCTTGGAGACGAGCAAATTTCAAACCGAATTCAAACGACCTTACATGAATTGAAGACATAAAAGAAATATATAAAGTTATACTATCTTGTTTAGAAATGCATCATTTTTAAAATGCAGAAAATTCTGAAAATACTTCATTCTTACCCTTCCAAGCATCCGCCCAATACAAAATTCTGACTGTCCGGAATATCTTTTTGAGGGATGACACACTTGCATTAGAACAGGCAGTCATGTGCTTAAATACATAGGGCTACTAATTCCCCTCTCCCACGTTAACCCCCCTGGCATGTGGCTCATGGCCACGCGCAAATTGGACGGGGGGTTATTATCCCGCCTTACCGTAAATTGGCCCAAATGCCTCGGTTAAAACTCACTATTGATAGTAAATGACCAGCATTGGAAGGAGACAAGGGAAGACGCCTTAAAAGTAATATAGCACTAGGTGGCAAGAAAATGTTTAAAAATGACGCTATCTTTAAAGCGATAAGTAATTGGCCTGACGTTTCGACTTTTCATATGTTGCGAAAGGCGAAAGTGTAAAAAATCGTGTTAACCGAGCAAACTTATTTCGTACAAGTCCATGAAAACAAATGGGAATAATCATAACAACATTTAAAAACCATTTATTTAATATTCAGGTTAAAGTTTTACGAAAAATTGGGCGCAGTGTCTGGCATGGTGGGAAATCCGAGGTTTACAGCCAGCTAAATACACTTCTGTCGCACTTAAGGACGCGCTCAGTCTCAATGCTGATCCAGTTACGCGTGTCAGCCGTCGTTGTGTTCCTTGTTTTGGCTCATGCTGAAGGGGGACAGGCGCCATGCAATCGCTAAAATCCCAAGCTCGACACTGAAGTCTCCTCCTATAAAATCGTGGGAGATATTATTTCTTCATCCTGTCAGTCAACTTAGAGCGATTGTATTGGAAACAACTACGAGCCGGTTAGAGCCCGTGGGATGTGTTTTGTAGACTGTTTTTGAAGACGGAGTATCGTGGCAGTTTTAAATGATAAAACTTTTAGTTGACGGGAAGCGCAGCTTAGTTGGTCGAAAGGATTCTTGTTTGTTTTTCTAATTTTCATGGGATTGTGTGTACTATGGATAGATCCATATGTGTTTTGGTAAGCCGCAAACTATATATGCCAACTGTAGTTTCGTCAAAATATTTGCCGTAGGAGACTGCATGCCCCCTGACTCAAAAAAAGCTGAGAATGGCATCAAGTAGGTAGGCACTGACTCTGAAAATTGCCTCCTTAACACGGTATTTACGAAATAAATTATAACTTTAATTTCGAGTTCTGACAACCAATGTAAAGTGTGCGAACTATAACATGCAACATTCCGAAATTTACGAAAGACTGATAATCACTCGCAAACCGGCACGAACGAATGTACCAAAACTTTGAAATAATAACGACGATATATATCGCATTTAAAACATAGAAGAACCAGTCAGTATTATTATTGCTATACAAAAAACGAGTAAATACATAATCACCAGAAGAATAACGTTCGGAAATAGGCCTTTAATTGGGGGTCCATTAAAATGTCCTTCAAGGATAAGTGCAATGTCCCCTATGGACCTGGCGAACAGCATACGGGTCGCGTGCAGGGCTTTAGTGAGAATTTGTTGTATTTTTCCGTTTTGAATTGCATGAGGTGTAATTGAATAAGGCAAACAGGTTTTCGCTTGATTTCGCAAGGACTTACGTTTAAGCTACACCAATAATTAAGATCTTACGCCAATAGAATTACGGCCAAAGCTGCCCAGATTTTTGGCTTTATTGCTTATAATTTCTATCTTCCTAAAATTAAATTTAGACTTTATCGAATATGTGTGCTTCCCATTCTTCAATATTGCTGCCCATTCTTTGGTTTAATGAACAAGTCTAGTAGTTCTAAAATTGAACATTTCCAAAGATATTTTACTCAAAGAATCTTACCTCCGACACTTTCAACTACCTCCTACTCGAATAACTCCCACCTACCTCACCTAAAATTGCTATGGGTTCGGAGACTGGAAACTGGCTTCTGTCTCCATTTCCTCCTAAATGATAGTTCAAATATTCCCCGAATTTCGACCCTTACCCCGTTAGTCGTTCGTACAACCGATGTACTTATTCATCGATCATAACTCCGTCTATATCCTCCACTTTTAAACGCTCTGTGTTCTTTGCTTCCAGGTGTAGCTTTCTTTGGGATAACCTGCCTTCCGGACAAGGCGTGTGTGGCACGCGCAAACAGGCTGTCTGGTTTTGCCAGTCACTGTACCCGGATCCCGTGCCCTGTCTTGTTGATTCTGTCCCGACACCGAGCTGAGGAGTTTGAAGAAGGAGAGAGTGTGGTAGATGCCGCGCAAGTTTACTATAAATATAAAATAATTCACGTTTAACTCACCGTAAACACGCCCGTCATATTTTGGAGCACACGGTATACCTCGTCGTTCTAGAAGGTTAAGCTGCCCAATGAATGTGTGCCACGCACAGAGGACATGAATTCGGGACGTTCTTGAGCTCACCCTCGGGTAACCAAGCTTATGGGCAGCGTGGGCGTCTGCAGCCAGCTGGAAGGAGCCAGGTTGAGAGGGCGGTTGGAGAATGCCGGTGATTGGGTTGTTGAGTTGCACGTCGACGGCAAATCCGTATGCCACGTCTGTATTCGTTGGGTTGAGTGAAGAGATACCACTGCCTGCTATGATCACATGCCCTAAACCAAGACCGAAAAAGTTCCCGCAAGGAGTGCAGCTGACCAGTTCGCCACTCGTGCTTGCTGGCAGAGCACGGGAACAGAAACCGTCCGTGAACTCCAGGAAGGTCAGGTAAGATTCGATTTAAGGTTAGGACACTGGAGAAAAGACCGTGAGGGAACGTCGAGAAATAGGAAAGCCCTCCACCACCTCCAACGCAGTGCAAGTAGCTTTGCCCTACATTTCCAGCGTCCTAACTGTTATCCTAAATGTGGCCCTACCATTAACTCTACCCTTGACTCCAACCTTACCTAACCCTACCTCTAAGATTAACCCTAATTCCTCGGGAATTTAGCGCAAAGCTAGTTCTCTTCTAATTTCCTGCTGGGGGAGGGAAGCGGAGCGGCAGGGTAAATGGATAAATATGTTTTTATTTTTTACAATAGGTTTTGTGCTGCTCGTTAATTTTTATATCGTATACTAGGGGGTAATACGTTCAGAGTAATCATGCTCGCGAAGGACGTCATCTGATTTGACACTTTCATTGCTATGCTATCTGAAAAATACTGTCCTCCGATCATAACGGCCGAGCACCGACCATACGTCACTTGTTCTCATGCCCTCCACTATGTTTATGGACCCCTATCACGAAGAGGATCCAAATTCGACAAATAAGCCGACCGACGGCCAACTGTTCAAAATCTGGCACACGCAGGCACCTTCGAGAGTTTACAAGGCCGGCGTCCATGACCTCCTTTTCACGATTCACTGCACACGAAATGTTAGTTCAACAACCACGAACGATGATAGCCACATTATGCGCTCAACGTGGTGTGCGCAAGGACTGTGGCTTGCGCAGAATCTACCACACTCACTCCTTCCTCACCCATCTTGTTCCTATTGCAAAACAATGCCTAGACAACAGGAGACGAACTTGATAACCATGGCTGACAGAGCTAAGCAGCTAGTCTACGCGTTCCACACACGACCGGATCCTCAAATACATTAACTAAGCCGCTGTTAGGGCACCTCGGATTTCATATAAAGCCACGTAAAGGTTTCATTGCGGCCTGACTGTCATTCATTAGAAAGACCGAGTTGTCCTGTCACTTGGCAACTTTACGAGACAGGATCGTTAGCGTGTCGCGAGAGGTTCGGGTGAATCAGATCTGTCAGTGAGGCATACGCTGATGTGCCATGGGAGTGAAACCGAGGGGTCGGCATCTATTTTTCCTCTCCCAGACAGCAATCTACTGTTCGAGCCCATCAACCAACGAAAAATGTGATTTGACGCAGTGGAAGCCTATGTCCAAGGCCTGTCACCACACGCTTGTACGAAAGTAGTGATGGGCTCACGCGGACGCACCGCAACCTGATAAACGATTGTTATCTGCTAATCTGATCTCCGCTTTTATTCAGCGCAACCGGTTGTGGGGGCCTCGGGCACACCAATACACTATCTTTCCACTGACTGACTGCATTTAGCAGTCGGCAGAGTTTACTGAGAGAGCTAAATGTGTGGAAGAGATGAAACATCAAAAATAATACTTTCGGTCTCAAGAGAACTCCGCCTGTGGCATCCCGCGTAATGGCCGTCCTTGTTGCCTTAAAGTATTGCTCAGGCCACCTGTAAAAATACCGCAATCTTCGGCAGCTCGATATGACCGTGCTCACGGTTCTGAGTTTAGTGGCCTACCTGTGTATATGACCCTGTGAATAACGAGACCTCAGCAGTTCGTAAAGCAGCTGCCTCAGCCGAAACCACCAAAGGGTAAATTTTAAAAGCAGCAAAGTGCCAAACATTTTATTTTACACGGTGACAGCAAATAATTTGCTTAGTTCAATGGGACATTAATGTGGTATAGGAAGTTACAAAACAGGTATTCTGGGTTCCCCTGGCGGAAGCCTACGCCGCAAACTGATTTTCTTTCTCCTCTTCCTCGGAAACAGCTCTCGGTTGTTCCATCTGTAGAGGGAGGAAGGAGGGAAGGGAAGGTACAGAAAGCGATCAAAGAAAATCCAGATCATCAGTCAGAATAACCCGCAGATGTCGCATAAGCAAGACGGGGTAGGATCAAGACAGCGTGCGCCAGTTTGCGTCCACACACTACCCCAGTGCGTAGTTGAAAGTGTCCCACCGCAGATGGATAGAATATGCAGACCTCAAACATGGCTATCTCAGTGATCAAATCCTTAGCCTTGGTTCCTCTACCTGGAAATCGTACTCCTACTAGGGTCGGAATAAACATTTAGAAGTAACCAAGGAAAAATGACAAGTCGAGCTGCCGCGTAAAAATTATTTCAAGTTTGCTTTTGCTCGGTAGGTTATCAGCTTATACCTAAGTTAGAGGCTAGCCCGTGAGTCATGTGTGAAGTATTTTACTACGTCTAGGGTTACTCTGCGACCCGTTTATGATAACAGAATGAAGTGTAGAATTAGGAAAAACGGATGGAGATCGCCTCCACATAAACTGCACTTTGTTCGCACGATACACAAGTATATTCATTATCTGTTAGCGACGTGCATGGCCAGATCAGAGCAGTCTAGTTTGTGTCTGATCTTATTATAAAAGGAAGATGAACAACAGCAGCCGACATCCGTGAAAAATTGTACTAGTGAATCTTTAAAAAAATAGCAAGAACCCAGCAAAGAACTCACATAGCAACGGTTTTGATTCTGGAAGTTCAGCTTCCTTAGTCGTGAGTACACATTTTTGGGTCAACCCAAAAATGCGATACAAACCGTCAAATGTGTCGTACGTTTGTTTCAATAGCAAACTAAATTAACAAATTCTTCGGAGATCCGTGTAAATACACTAGTTTCGATAGATACAACAATATGGATAACGTCTCTTCTTTCGCTCGACACGAAATACAAAAAAACAACAGTGTCCATGAACATTCCATGAATGCCATCAGGCTCAATGGTTCTAACTGTCGCCAAAAAAGAACAGAATATAATTTCACCTTAGATACAGAAAATAGTTAGTTCAAAAGTGGGTAAGGATTCCTTGTATGACCGCCTAAACAGGACACGGGAAAAGGAACCACCAACAATACATGTGGCTTTGCGCTAACATCCAAGGGTTAGGTTTAAGTTTGAATGTCAGAATTTGGGTTCGGTAATTATTAAGCTATGGGTTAAGGTTATTATCGTGTTAACTGTGGGGGTTAGTTTTTAGGTAGGGCTAGAGTTAAGATTGAGGTTAAAGTTTAGTTATATGTTAGGGTCAGTGTTAGCGCTAAGAAACGGGTATATATATATATATTAACCGGTAGGCAGCCCCCCCAGGCCTACATTGGAAGTCAAAATGACTTTTATAGTTTGTAACCCTCGAAAATAGGACATCAGGCACAATAAACCTTGACCTCTGCATCCTGGACAACCTGAAGAAAACGTCTTTCAACGTCATACAGTTGACTAGCTGGCATACTGTATAATATGCCTGGTATTGGAAGAAGTTAAGCCAACGGCGTTGAAGTTAATCGGTCACGTTCAGTTTCTTCTCTACAGTCATCACTAAAGCCCAAATGTTAGACGGTATTCTACACATGCTGAGCATTTATTTTTTCATCAGTGCTATTGTTCAGCACGTTACTATTCTTGCTGCTAGGGCGAAAACTTCTGGTCCTTGTTTCGCGTGGAAGTAATGACGACTTACATTTCCATATAAAAGAAGTTGGTTTGTTTCCTCCTCTTGCTGCAACATAAGCTGTTGGTTGTTGGCCTCCCATTCTGCAAAGAAAAAAACAAGCAATAAGCCGTTATTATACATGCATTCCTGGGTAACGTTTTGGTAAACAATTGTAGTCGGCTAAAACAGCAACACTTGGATGGGCGCGACTTGCAACCACAATTAATGATCGATTGCACGTAATGCTACCCAAGATTTTAGAATGTGTTTTCGATTAGAATAACTAATTAAGTGGGATTGCAAAACTTAATTCACTCGGCGCATAATCCCAAGATATTTCAGGCACAGCAGGATGCCGGCTTTTGAACCAACTCTTTTCGGCCTCCCTGAAAAACCCCATTCGATCAAATAAGGACTACTTATGCTGTGTGCATTGGTTCGATAGACTTTCGATGCCCTTACAAATTCAAATTCATTTTATCGAAAATATAAGCAATCTTTTTACTCCAATAAGGGTTATCCTTCGGTTTTAATAGTTTCTAATTGTGCTAATTTTTACGACTGTACAATATCCATTCAAATCACATCGTATCTGTTCGTTTATTAACGGTTCTCATGAAGTATACGGTTTATTTCACCTCAGTTCCAAAATTATACGAGCACTATATGTGATATTATTACTGAAGTACAAGAATATATGCTATCCCGTCTACGGAAAGCAAACTTAAGGCCTTAAATGCAAATGAAAATGCTGATCGGCCTAAAAATTATTCGGGATTGGGAAAGCTGGTAACGGTAGGCTTTGCACAGCACCAAGAAAACCAGAAACCCCAGGCTTGTGTTTTGGTTTATGCACGACGGTGGAAAAATGTCCAATTCGCGAATGTTTCACGCCAGAACAATTATTCTTTTTACACCGATGTCGAAGCAACCGGATTCTATGGAAGGCGGTGTGGGTGAAACTGGCAAGGATGTCATCTCAGGGTTTTCAAACCGCTATCCTCTATGGCCATCAAATTCTTGGAGCCTTCATAACAGATGCGAACTATGAACTT
Source organism: Schistocephalus solidus (assembly GCA_017591395.1). Lineage (NCBI taxonomy): Eukaryota > Metazoa > Platyhelminthes > Cestoda > Diphyllobothriidea > Diphyllobothriidae > Schistocephalus > Schistocephalus solidus. The sequence continues at coordinate 111,727 of WEDG01004045.1, read as the reverse complement.
CGCAAATTCAAAGAGAAGAAAGAACGACACGCAATTTTGCAAGGACCGCATACACCTTATATTATACGCTGTAATGCCCCACCCGTAAAACCCCTATTACCACCGGTCCCATATTACACAAGCCTAGGTTTTCTGTTTTTTGGTGCTGAACACAACGAACTGTTACCGGAAAACTTTTTGAAAACCTGATTGATTTGAAGTGATTTGCTATCAAAGGAGTACAAGAAAGAATATTTTATCTCTTGTTTTTCTATGAAATAGATTTAAATTTGCAAAGGCACCGAAAATCTATTCACGCTACAGAAGTAGTCCTTTTTGAACGAATAATGCTTTTTAGGAGGCCTAAAAGACGTTCGCTCAAAAGCCAGCACCCTGCCGTGCTTGAAATATCCTGGGATCATACTCCATGTTAATAAATATCACACTCCGCTTAAGTCATCATTCCTAATCTAAAACGCATTGTAACCTTTTGGTCAACATTGAAGGCGATCCGTTACTGACTTTAATTTATATATCGTGGCATGTGTGCATGCCATAACAGTTGTTCTGGCTAGAAACGGCAGTTTCACTGCGAAAAAATTGCTCTTAAAGCAGTACTTAGGTTTGTTATTGCTCTCGGATGCTCATACGGCTTTGTCATACAGCAATAATTTCCTTAGTTGTATGGCAGATAGAAAGGTCATTTGAAGATGCACGGAGGAGGGGTTTTGATTTGGTGATCTCTTGAGAGGAATGCAATCCAGGTCGCATAATTCTACTAGCAAAGTCTCCCATTTGCTTCTCCAATATGCTAATATTTTATGAGTTCTAGTACATGAACAGCATAAAAATAACGGTGCGAATACCATCGGGGTAGGCTTTTAAAACTAAAAATCATTTATGGACCATGACAGAATTCATCTAAATGTCAAAGACATCCAGAAGTTGAAGAAAGTGCAAGGTCAGCGGTCAAGCCTAGATGCAGAAATGTTAATATTAAACTTCAGGAAGTAGATTTCAATAGAATTAATATAATAATCCTACCATTCGTCAGCGTTTTAGATAAAACGATTAGACAGCACCGTAGATTTGCACAATACATGCAACTTATATGGACTTTCGCGGGTGACATCTTTGAGAATAAATGCAAAATTGGCACGCTATAGTGTGGAAAAGGATCTTAAATTATGCTCTAGTCCTAGCAAGTTGCAAGTCGAGTTCAGTAATCGTTTCTGTTTGAAAGTACATCTAGGAGATTTCGATTAAGTGTCCATCGGGTATGGCTTATAACTATCGATTGGAATGTTCTTGAGACACGGATAAGGGCGTAGTGGATCGTCACACAAAGGCAAAATGAAGGCAAATATGGTACCTCTTCTAGCATAATAAGGCTTCATTCGTGAGATAAGCACCTGAAGACTCACATAAAAACACTTCCACAAAAGCAGGACAGTTCATGGTGCAAATAAATCTAACAAAAGATGCTTTTACATGGCAGCAGTGTCAGGTCAGAAAGAACTAGGAATAAACATTTCCAAACACCAATGGGGTAAGATACTTTATATTTTTGGTCTGAAAACAGCACATGAACGGCGGGGACCTCTGACGACTATCTTGAAATCTGGAACAGGCCTACTCCCCCCCCCCCCACAAAAAAAGTATATATCCCTAAAGTTCTGCGATTAAATTACTTGTCCTTCTCGCGGTTACATTTAAGTCCCATTTCCTGTGCAGGCGACAAATATTACCTTCACTTGCTTTCAGCAGGACTGTCTTACCAAATTAAATACGTTCAGAAAACGGGAAGAAGTAGGCAAGCTAGAGGGTTCGACTTTCCTTCAGCCGAGATGAAGACTCACCTGCTTGATTCACAATAGCAAACTGGGGCTGTCCGTCTTCGCCCTGAATAAGGACCAGAGTCTGGCCAGCCTCCAAATGCAGATCCTCGGGCAGCACCAAACGCTGGATGACGTCGCCACCGGGTGTGGTGAAGTCGATGGTCGCTCCCTCCGGCAGTTGGCCATCCTCGCTGTTTAGCACCATTGGAATGCCATTCGCGCCGGCGTACTGGGCGATGAGGCCCTCGTTGGTAGCGCCTTCGGGCAGGGGCTCGCTGAGATAGAGCTGCGTGCTTGCCATCTGGGCATTGTCTTCAATCAGTGCTAATCCACCGCCCGTGGTGTAGAGCATGGCTGTCGTCTGTTGAAGAGCAAATAAGAAACTGGTAGGTGCTTCTGCTTATTAGAAAAAAATAGGGTTTCTGTGACGGCGCGGCCCATTGCTACACGTCGACGCAATCACTCGCCGTGTTGGCCGCGACATGTTGACTCAGACATTCAATTAGCGTGCGCTGCAGTATCAAGCAGGCGTGATATTTTTGCTCACGCGTGCAGCAGACCGAATAATCGATATTTGTCCCGCAAGAACTTCTCAAGCACGAACCAGCCAATCAATGACAGCACGTCACTGGAACGCCCGTCAAAACTTGGAATGCGATAGGCTGGAATATTCCAGAACTTCCAGGGGAACAAACAGTAAAATCCTCTTGTGTTTGCCCTGTTTCCCGAGCCGGCTCTCTTGCTCTTCCAATACTCATCGGGATAAATACATAACGTTCTTCTAAAGATGGCTGATGGAAACCGCAGAAGGGCCCTGGGTAATAAGCGCCCGTCTCCTTTCAAAAGATAATTCGAGGTAATTAGTATGGAAGCTGGCTCACTGGCACACATAGGTCTGCCCTTATTCCAGTCCGTGTACCTCGTACGTTGGTTGCCAAAATAAGCGTTATTGCCTTGGATTTTCTGACTAAAAAACTGAATCACTTTTGAATTTCGCAGATCTGGCGGGTTGCCAAATGATGGATAGTGGGGTTTTTGGGACTGATGGGTAGGCAACGATTGCTCCTCCTAGTGTGGTCTTATGGCAGCGGTCAACGCAATAAAATCCTAATTACTAGGATGTGGTTCGTAGAGAGTGCAAAACAAGCACGGTAGTTATCGTCGCTGGCAAAATCTTGATGCTGGGTTAGTCAGTGAACCCATACTCATCCTTGGCCACATTTACTCCTTGATCCGTCCTTGGGACATTATGGTGTCGAGAGAATGAGCTCAGGGCTCTACAAACCGCCTTCGTTATAATCTAAATCCTGAACAAATTGCTGCTGTTCTCCCAAGTATTGGTAGTGGTAAGCATAGAGGAATAAGACGAGCTGTTATTTCTTGCGAGCCTCGCACCGAACACTACGACGGCGAAATACTGCTTCACAGAGGTGCACACCGGCCAATCTATTAATTTCCAGCTGTGCTGTAACAATATCAATTGCAAAACGAAATCAGGAGTCAACATGATCACCGCGTTCTCAAAAATCGGCCGATTCGTGTTTCAGATGCTTGAACACGGAAGGTAGATTTTTCTATATACCATGAATTAATGACGTAACGCTTTGCACGCGTCACCAAAACAGCAAGAAAATACTAGACTTTATTCACACAGAAAATAGTTTTAATGCCATCAAAAAATTACTACTACTTAAAAGCCCATACGTGTTTCGTCGACGTTTCAGAAGAAGCATTATGCCAGTGGGAGGGATTATATTCATTACTGGGTCCTCCAAAGCTCGCTACGTCGTTTAATTGGTAGTGGTGGTACATACAGCTAGAGATGCAGGTGCGAACACAGCGAACGTTTCCGTTGCATATTTAGGTATCTAAAACTCGGGATCGAAGCTGAGAAGATCTTCCGAGAACAATTTACTCCACGTTTGTTCGTAACTTCCTGATTAAATTGTGTGCTGCAAGGTTTACAGCTCCCATTTTGAAAAAAAACATTAGTTAACCAGTGCCCTAAAGTTTCATAAGTACTAAAATTCGCGGTGGATGTGGTACCTGCTGTTGCTGTTGTAGGAGCAACTGCTCCTCAGCTTGACGTCGGGCGGTCACAATTTCGGGATCAGGATGCAGGGTTGCGCCCTCAGCACCGCAGTCCTCAACCAGATGTCGAGCCAGTGTGTTTCCATCAACACCGGCGAGAGCACAACGCGGACAGGCAAAGTAGCCCTCATGATCAAGACGTACGGCTGGCTCTTCGGTCGTGGAGATGGGGCCCGGTTGCAGTGGCTTCGCTGCAACAACTTCCTCCTGCACCGCTGACGACTCCTTCGATTGCATTTGCGGGGTATCCGCGGCCACTGGTGCATTCTCTGCACTTAAATCGATCTCCATTTGGTTGTCCGGTGCAGCTTCCTTATGTTTAATGACTGCCGATGGGGCCTCGGTAACCTCGGGAGCCGATAACTGGTCGGTGGCCTCTTTCATGTTGTGGTCCACCGGCTGGTTAGCGTTGGACGCGACAGAAACTTTCGCATCGGCGGGAGCCGGCTCAGAGGTATCCATCGATTCGGCCCCAGTGCCCGCGGCTTGATCTGTCGACTCTCCTGAACTGGTAGCGGTTAACGGCTGACTCACCGGGGGAGATGCAGCGGGTTTAATTATGGCTAGTGACCCTTCAGAAGAGGCTTCCTCCTCCACAGGGACGCACCGGATCATCCAGTCGAAGGCCACCGGCCGAACCATTGGTCCTCCCACATGTGAATCTGTCATAACTTCTGGGTTATAAAGATGAGTCCGGTGAACATGGCGTGCGAAACCAGCTGCGCAGCAGGTCGCGAAAACACAAGCGGAACAGGGTAGATAACGTCTGAAAGGAAAATTACATCAGAAGTAGTTGAAAGTCAGCCATCGGATCATGATGAAATAATTTTTGACTAGAGTTTTCGTCTAATTTGCATCGTGCAAAAGCGAGCGCAAGAGCAGGGGGCGCAGCCACTAAAAGTACACGAAAGGGTGTTGGATAAAGAGAATGTGGTGAAGTTGAGGACTGCAGTATCCCTGGCAAAACAACTATTTTTTCTTAAAAACAGGGTATTTTCTATGCGCCTGCATCAGGTAGTGTGCCCCCTAAACGGGTCATGTGGTAGATGCGTTGGACCAACATGGAGGCCACATCAGGGCACGGTAGGCGTTATTCGGGTTGCGCACCAATAACAAATGCCGAACATGTGGGGTGTGGTGGCACGCCTAGGGGCGGCTAGGGCCTACGGGCCCCGGTTGCGCCAGCCACCTGCGCCCTCTCCGGTCTTCTTGAATCTGTCTTGACACCGGGCTCAGATGGGGAGGAGAGAGTGCGGTAGCTGCAGCGAAAAGCTACTATCACTTGAAACTAATCCACGCGCAAGTCACCATCCCTGCCCCACCCTTCTGTGGAGCATACGGTGGACATAGTCGGACTACGACGGTTGAACTGTCGTTGCAGGTAGTACGTCGTTCCGAAACCAATACAGTTTATCCTGTTTAGCCTAATTTATTTACAGTGGATGTGCTATCCCATGAAATGTTAACAGAAATTCTGAAACGTGTTTTCGATTAGATGGGAGTACTTACCTATCGCACAGCATAATCCAAATATGTTTTAGTCACGTCAGGATGACGGTTGTTTAACAAGTTTCTTTTCTACCTTCTTCAACAAAAACTCTGTAAAAATGACTACTCTAGTAATTTTCAATGCCCCTAGAACTTCAAATATATGTTATAGAAAACATGCATAAAAATATTATTTTTTTCGTTTGGTATCAAAGTACGTCATTTTAAAGTTTCATACTTAAAGAAATGGAAACTTACGGTTTTAACTTTTTTATTAACTCTCGGGTAATTATGAACCCAACCTGCTGTCACACCCGCATGTAGAATTTCCAAACTATAAGTTTTATATTTTCTGCGTAAGGAAAATATGACATTTTTATACACTATGGAGAAGACGTAATATAGGTCTCGCAAAAATTTGCAGTGAATATGCACCATACGCCATGCTAGCGTCACTGAAGTAGCATGGGATTATGATATATGACAATTAAGATTACAACCCTATGTAAGTAATCTAAAACACATGTCGGAAGTTCTGTTAACATGTCATGAAGATATCACATCTACTGTACGTCTCAACTTTCCTAGGGGCTCTAGGGCTCACTGCTGAACTCCTCCTGAAATGCGATAAAAAATGTCCAGAAAAAGACATATTTTGCAATTAATAACCCCATAGACGCAGCAGTTCACCTTTTGTATTCAATGATGGTCACCATAATTAAAGAAATTAAGACAACTTGCGTTTAAATTGCGATATAATAGGGATGGGTTGAGTGACACTGGCACTGGCACACTCACATCTACCCACTACATTTTGGTGAAAAAATGTGGACAAGTAGAAAGTTGTCTGGGCACAGCACCTGATTTGAGAATAAACTCCAGGTCTACGCGTGCCCCAACACGGTTGATTCCGCACTAGTAACCAAGTCCGGCTAAAAATAGGACTTTATCCGGTGACGGATAGTCCGCTTAACGTTCATAGGATTTGGCCATTAGTCAAAGTGCAACAGCTAAGTTCGGTCTATTTTGGTGGTGTTAGGTAGTGTGAAATGACTCTCTGTAGCGACTAGGCACTTAGTGTCCCTGCCATTCCATCAGACTAAGTACCCTTATCATACTTCATACATGTTAACCGGCAATTCGACCGTCGTAGTCCGACGATATGCACCGTATGCTTCACGGCATGATGGCGCACGGACGGTGACTGGCGCTGGACAATAGTAAGAGCAGACTTGCGCTGTATTTACCTCACTCTCTTTTCCACTCACCCACCTGAGCCCGGTGTCAAGACAGAGTAAAGAAGACCGGAGGTGGGAGACGGCGCAGGCCCACGCACTGTGGTCCACCACAAACAACAACAACAACAACAACAAAGAAACAATATGGTAAGCAATACACGGACAAAGATACAAAGATCGAAGAATCACTTAAGTAGACTTACTTATGGTCATCAGAGGCCAAACTATCTCCGCACTCTAAGCAAGACATTGAAGCAACTTCTGCTGGAAGTACAATGTTTGACAGATCCTTTGTCCGGCTGGGTTCTGGCGCATTAAGTAGTATCACCCGGCTTTCCTGCTCTTTGGACTCTGCAACCGCAGCAGCAGCAGCTGCCGCCGCCGTCGCGTCAGTCGACTGATCCGTCTCAGATAATCCCTCCTCCTGCTTACTCGATGCGGCAGACTTCGAGGAGGTCACAAGCGATCCACAAGGTTGTGGTGTGGAATCCAAATTTTCCGTCTAAAGGGTCAAGGAAGAGGAAATAAAAGCGATGAATTGTAAGCCAAACTGGAGAGCAGCGGTAACTTGCGCGAAGGGTGACTTGCGCAGCATCAAATTAATTCTCTCTTTCCTAAAATCCGACAAGATAACAGGGGGCGGAATTTGGCGCATCCACTGGACCGAAATTTCACTCCAGTCCCGCATGTGCCAGTTCCACAACTGATGGGAACTTGATATCATTCACACAGTGGAAGAGGTCACAGGGAGTCATTGAAGCCTAGTCTTCAGTCGAAACTATGGAATTATTTCGCTAGTCCCCAATTTTTTTAAGCTACAATGTATAGGGTACCGCGATAACGGTACAACATGTGATATATATTATAGTGAAGAAAGGACGCATAGACTAGGCTCCATTCTCCCTTCTCTTGCGCGTCAGGCATCAGTAATAAAACCAAATCAAGCCGACTAGAAATGAGGTCTATGCATTGACTGACCAGACACTCGGTCCCCATCTTTTGCATACTTGCTGGTCTCTCAACACACACGAAAATCAGTCTACAGTCTGACTTCTGTCCAATAGCAGAATGTGTAGCCACGTTTAGGCCTGACGCTGTAGTGACACCCATTTTAAGGACCAAATTCGGACGTATGAGGTGCAACAAAAAACGGTAGCAAAATCTCCCACAAGCTGCAGTCAAAACACAAGTTAAGTTGGTAGACAGATGACAGGCATGGAATAAATGAAGTGAGCACAGCATACAGAGTTAGTTAGTGCTGATCAACCTACTATGTACTCATCAACACGCCGCTCCTGGGTCTCCGTAGTAGAACCAACGCAAGCCTTGTGGTCCAGACGACGGTGAACCTGGTAATCCGACTTATTTGTGAAATTCAGTTTGCAGGAGAGACAACGTCGCAGTTGGTGGCGCACCTGATGCATACGCAGGTGTTGCAGGTAAACCTGCGTCTGACCGACACCAGCTCCGAGACCAGCGGTGCTTACGGCACCTCCGCTGATGGAGGCTGCGGAGAGCAAGGGCAGTCCCGGAACTCTTGCATCCGACGGCGTAAATATACGAAGACAGTAGGTGCAGAGAAGATGGTTAGATCCATTGTGTGCCTGGGCGGGAGGGAGGAATCGTAGGAGCAGGATAAAGAAGTGGTAAACACTTCTAAGTAATGTTGGGGACAACAAATCATGCGTGTATATGGACGCAAAAAAGGGTATAAATGGGCACGCAAATGTGAAAACCAAAATTGCATATTCATAGTTGTCCACAATTTCTAGACTATATGAGTAGGGCAAAAATTAACACAACAAAATTAGAAGAAGCCTTGACATGCAGCACAGAATCAAAGGGCTTAGCAGTGAACAGTGTGAGCGGTGAGATAATCGTTACATTTTCGCAAAACATCGGAGTAAAAACCTGACATTCCATGATAAATATAATGATGCTTGTATGGGCTCCCTGTAGCGTACAGGACTGGGAACGCTCCTCTTCTCCATTGTAATACAGGTGACCTTACGTTAAATTCCAAGGTGGGTAAATATTCAAGTGTCCTTACTCTGACACTAATACTAAATCAAGCCTCAAACCTAGTCCTAACATCCCTGGAACTTAGCGCAGTTCCTTCCCGTTTCGTGCCGGCGGTGGGGGAGGGAGGAGCATAAAAGCGCTCCTCACCCTAATAATTTGTCTGATGCAAAGCCGCAACGGCTTATGACGCGAAGTACGGAATTTCTTGGCGCACACTAAACCTAGCCTCCGTCCAGATAAGTTAAGATCTCAACAAAGGATCCGATCCGAACTGGGCACCTAACTGCAGACCACTTTTCCTTGTGGCAAACGAAAAGAAGTTCATGGCATGGCGTCCACGGAAGCCTACATGTTCGAGCCTTCACCAGTCGGAGATGTAGAAGATTCCAGATGGAGTACTTCAACCAGAGGAAATATGCTAAGAAAAGCACACACAAAACGCAGGTAGACAAGTGTCGAGAAAGTGCGCTCCCTCAAATTATGACACGCAGTTTGCATAGTCGCGGGAAGTGGAACCGCCTGACAGCTTACTTATAATTTTATTTGGTCATCTTATAAAATGAAACAGTTTGCCCCTTTGGCGTGCAACTGTCATTTAAAAGAGAAGATATTAGCATATCAAACGGAAAAGGAAGCTATGAAAATAACCAGTTAAGTTCCAATGCAACACCGAGAAAGGATATTAGGAATGTTGAAGAGTCTTTTGATTGGGAGACATGAACAATGGACAGTAAAGCAGTGATCAGTACCTTCTTAAAGTGGTCCAATATGTCTTCAAATAGCGAAGAGCGGAACAAACATAGGCGGCAGACATAGGGCATCTCGCGTTGACGGTGGGTTGACTGGAGATGATGAGCAAGGGCCAAATCACTGGCCGCCTCCTTACCGCATATACGACAAGAGAAGGCACTGAAAGCTCCCTGCATAGAATTATCAGCTTCGCTAGTCTGATCAAGCAGACCGAGGCGCTGCTGTTGCTGCTGCTGCATAAGTTGAGAAGCGGTCTGCTGAGAATCGCACTCTGCTTTCGACGCATTCAATGAGTCAGCGTGAGTGACACCTGGGTGAGCCTAGAGGAGGTAACAGGAAACGCAATTAAAAGTATCCAAATAAGTGTTACAGTCACGATACTTATTTCTTGGGTTTGTGGCACGGGCGTTTTCGTAAACGCAGGGCTTTGCACTCTAGCTTATGGTCAGCACCTTACCGTGTCCGTTAAGTGGAAAAATTCGGTTTTGCAAGGGGTTGGAGCCATTCGCCACCATGACTAGTTGAAGCCTATCTCATCACCATTATTGTAATTAGTCGAGGGCAAAGATTGGACACTTTTTGGCTTGGGTTCACACAACACAACTGGAAAGCGTAATAAAGTGATTTTTTAGGCGTATAGTGGACGGGTGTTACAAGAGAAGTCCGATGCGTTGGTCCTACAGAGCAGCCAGATACCCCTCTGATCAGAGTAAGGCAGAACCTAGGTTTCTTTTTCATTACTACCCGAAAAATGGGAGGTGGGATTCGTTGAGATTGTTTTATGGAACTTGGGAGAGGTCTGAGCACGACAGAAAACACTTTTCAGATGGATTATTCGCAATCCCCATATGCTTCCCTGATCCTTTTCTGAAGATGCCGTATGACGAGAGGTGGGAGTCACATGGGCGTGAAACCACACTACCGGATGTTTCTTATAAAAAGTGAAAGATCGTTCAGTCAGCTTTTCAGTGACTTCAAAAGAACATGTTTTCGAACAGCAGTGAGGCACCGGCAAGAGAAACGCGAAACAAGTATTCAGTTGAATAGGGCAGTCACTGGCAACGACGAGCGTGTTGTATCATAATGCCCCAAGAAGTTAAAACATGAGGATTCAGGTTAAATTCCAAAAATTTAACTAGGTAATTTATCGGTGCATCTTCTAAATGAATACGACTGGTCTGCTTGTACAAAGTGTTTTGACAAAGGTTTAAAAAAAATGGAGGTTGGGAAACTCACTTTCTCGGTATGGGCTCTTAATTCGAAGGCGTTGGAGAAAACTAGACTACAGACACGACACTGGTTGAGAGCGGCAAAATTAAGCAGGGGTTGGATGCTTTCATCCACATGTCCCATAATGTGATGCATCAGCTTGACGTTTGAGAAGAAGATACGTTGGCAAACAGCACACTTAAATCGGTATTCAGCTTTCTCTTCCATGTAGTCTGCAGCACCCTCTTGTCTGCCATAGTAGTATTCGTCGATCGGGATCAATTCTGGTGAAAAAAGAGGTACATTTGGTTTAAAATCCCAATTTAAGCTGACAGGAAGTGGGGAAGAGAGCAACCTTAAAGCTTTGTGGTAGTGTGTCTTTTATGGTCTACTTTAATTTTGGTGGTGTAAGGTGGCAACGTACGTCCTGATAGATTTTCTCAATTAAAGAGAACTAGGAAATGATTTCGCAAACGCAAGGCAATATCATGAAATGCTCTTGAAAGTATACACAGAATGGAAGGATGCACAAAAAAGAAATATGATTTTGGAAGAAATATTGAAGAATATTTTAAGATGGGTCCTAGTGCGGGAAAGATATCAGTCATGCATTGGAGCGATTAATTGACAGCGAATAAATGGTCACAAGTATGAGAGCAAGCGTGGTCTTTTCAAACACACAAAAATCAAAATGAACTAGATTACGAATCCACGTTCACTCATTGTCTTGCTCTGTTAGACCAGGCTTAGGACCCAAGTTCTCTGCATTTCTAAGTCGGATTGACGTCTTAAGCCTCCTTAATACTAATTTGACGAGAATTCTTCGGATCATTCGGCTGGCGATGCTCACTGCAAGGCCCTAAAAGTGAGCAGAATAGCACCATGAACACAATGCTAGTGTGTTATTAAAACAGCCCACAAATGCATGCTTGGTCATTTTACGTAGACAAATTTTACGACAAGAGTGAACTCCAGAGAACTATAGGACAATAGAACGGTTGTTTAAAATAAATTAGTAAAAAGCACAGACAGAAATACCAGTAAAGAGACAGAAAGTGATCCTTCCATAAAAGTGAGTTGGGAGAAGTTAATTTAGCTGCAACAGTCTTGTAAAGACAGTATTAATTCTTGGGTGGAAAATATGAACTTCGTTTTGACTTGAATTGCCGTTCTAAAGTTATCGCAGATGATCGTAATCAAACTGGGCCTTGAACACCACTCACTCAATAATGGATTTTATGATTGCAACAAATTAATCGTGAATGCGTAGCCCAAATGGTAAAATCTCGTGTCAACATTTGGGATAATCCTAGTCGAAATCTCTCTAGTTGCTGTCGCGAATAATCCGCGATTATTTAAAGCCTGCTATGTAAATAGGTCTGCGCGGAAACGCTCTTGAAGTACTCCAGAATTGTTGCCACTTCTGTTCGGTTTTTAACGTCAAGTTTAAGAACACGAAAACCACTGTGTGTTGCTGTCTTGGATGGACATTTCTCAGACGTATTGGATAAATCAATGTCCCAAATATTTAATATTAGTTGAAGAATCCCAGGCCACCTGAAAACAGACAACTCGAGCAGTGGTTGACTTGTGTCAGTGCTGATTATTAGAAAGAAGGTGGCAAATGAAACTGAGAGGATTACACTTTTCCAGTGAGCAAAATACTGTTTTTAAGTCTTTGTCAGGGGCCAAATAAAACATCACAACCAAAAACCAAATTACGTGTTTCTGACAAACAGTCTGTTTCTAAAGAATAAGAGGAATAGGCTGATCCTAATGCTTGAATTTGTGCTGAATGGAAGCTTTTAGATGAATGGCGATCCTGAGCTCAAACGTTGGATATACTTTTAAGAGCAATCAATTTCGTCGTGATTAAAGGAAAATAACCACAGAGGAATTCTAAATTGGTGAGTCAATCAACCGAATAAAGATAGCAAATAATCGAGCACTTAGTGAATTCTGTTAAGAAGATTAAATTATAATCCTAGCGAAGAAATAATTGCAAATGATAATCAATTTTTAATTACCCGGTTCAGTTTCCTTCTCAGTGGGTTTTCTTACGGCAAGACCTTCGGATGTAGATACGATTTCAAGCCCAGCTTCTATCCCAGTAGAGTTTGAAACAGGTAATTCCGGCTCTGGCATATCGTCATCGATATCGGCGGCGTTTCGAAAAACGATACTGGGCGGGAGAAATGTGCGCAGGGGTCGTACAGAACCATGAAGCTTAGCCTTTTCACCCTCTACAAAGCATTCTGATATATGAATAGACGGCCAGTCTGAGCGAATGGGCTTTCTCTTGATCAAGAAACTCGTCAGGGCATAGTGGTATGAGTCTTGATTACAACGGCCTCGCCCTCTATGAAACAATTTTTTACAGAGCAAAACGACGGAGAACCTTCAGGAACAGGAAACTCCCAATTATTTTGTTGCAATGTGTTATATACAGAAATCGCGCCAGCATGCTGTAACGCGTTCAACGATTCTCCCGTCAGAAGTCCATTTTCTCCTATCATCACTGCTTCCTCTGTGATACACACGTTTCCACAGTTAGCTAATCGACTGACTGCCTCCAAAAACGTTTGGTATTCCCTGAGAATTAAGCATTACGCAATTAAGAATAAAGATCTACTGTAGACGCGTCTGATAAGCCTTCAACTGAGCATCTGATAGAGATTCGTCCTCGCAAAGAAGCGCAAGAGTTCGAAAGAACTTAGGTCGAACGTCTGTTCTAAACTGCTGGAATTAGACTATGATGACCATAGAAAAGTTCATACATACCATGCTGTTCGACGACGAATACAATCACCTTTGAGAGAAAGTTATTGACTATCAAATGTATTTCCCTCTTCAAATGCGTTAAAGGTTTTAGTAAAAATGAGAGTCCTGTAGGCTATAGACAAAGGTGTCAGATAAACAGGGCAACAAAGCCAAAATGTTTTAAACAGCATACACTATGTTTGAACACTGCGCCGCAGGCAATTGAAGAGGAGGCTTTCGTAGACAGCATTCAAACATAAAATCGGTAATTGTAAAACATTAACATAGAAGGCCTTTCTCCTAAATGATCCTGAAAATGTTTTTCTCTGAGAGGGTAAATTTTCTCATTGCGCCTGCTTGTTGGATTTTACTATCTGAAGAGCTACAGGAAACTGTATTGCAAATGAAATGCTATGGTAAACATCACCTTAATGTGATAAAAACCACTAAAGGGCTAAGGTGTCAAGAGCTTAGCTTTCTTGAACAAGAAAGCGAGAATTCCATAATCCCGGAAAAACTTTTCTGAATCCGGCCTTCGAGTCTTCGTGTAAGCTGTATACCTAGCATTGGATGGACGTAAATGCGAGTTTCGCTGAAGCTACTAGCATTTATTTGAAGACCTTGATGATTGCCTCTCTTATTACAAGCTTCATTTCTGCCAAGTGCCATTCTTTGAGTGTTTGAATCCCAAGCTACAATGTTGTCATATCGGTTGAGTTACAAAGTTTTAATTACAATTATTTTTAACCACCAAACATATGTTTTATTTTTAAGGTTTTATATTTTTCTTTTGACATCACGTTCTTGATTATCTAAATGCCATTATAATTATCTCTACTAGACACTTTTTAGTCTAAATAATTATGGTTAAAGGTACTTTATTAAAAACTTTACCTTAAAGCGTGCCGGAATTGTCATGTCTAGCTTATTTTCTGTCGGAGTACACAAACGTGCTTGAAGCGGGGAGGCTGTAAGTCGAGCATTTACTGCGTCAGTGCAATAAAATCTCGTGGCCTGTCGGTGGACAACGGTAGTTTTTATTAGAATGAGAGTGGTGTGTACCGCTTTATCCTTACTGGAGCGCGCAAGTGGGCATTTACTCATTTTCTCAGAGTTGAACTTCTGCCGAGCACTCATGCCTTCGCACGACGACTGCCAATAACTTATTGAACTGTATTTGCCAATAATGATATGAGCGATACCAGGATTAACATTTCTAGTTTATCGGCAACCTTTTTATTCACTAGAAGTTAAACCTTGATTGGAGTGAACTTTATGCTGACCCTTCCAATGACGGGGGCGAAGAACATTTGTCTGAATTTAATGTAAGGTATAGGAAACTGAACCTTTCGTAGAGCTCTCATGAGAAAGAAGATATTCCAAAGGTTTGGTATTTAAGATACGCTTTCTTAGCCATAAGTGCAAGCAAAGTTGATACTGCATAGAATACGATCTAAAAACCATTCTAAAATTTTGGAAACTTTTTGCAGCACCAGCTAAAGATTTACTTGTCGGCCATGTGCAAAGAGGAGTTGGAAACATCTAATTGCCAAAGTTCCTTAAAGGCCTTAAATGCTGATGGAACTGAGCGCTACTTTATCTAAAGAATCAATAGCGCTCTCAAATAGACTTGTAATATGAAGCAGCCGTGCGTGAATTGAATGCGTGTGGCAGTGAAACATCAAAACCCTTCCTTGAAACGCATGCGTCTTATTATCATTTATTTTTCTCAACTAATGAGTATAAGGAAGTATTCGGGCATCTAAGGTCTAGAACGCATTGCTTCACACAGTAGTTTTATGTATTCTTAGAGTCCGGTTTCATTCAATGCTGTGTTGTGTCTAAGACTATAGGTTCCTTTAAGTGACATGGTAGAATTATCCTGACATTAACCGCAATTCAGGTCGATAACTCGAAATATCAATAAACCGGATAGTTATATGAACTACCCTTATCGAATTAAGGAGCAGTAGTAAGACTTCTTTACTGATGTTACAACCGGTCAGAAGTATAACAATTCATCAAGTCAAATGACATTCGCATGATCTCAGCTAGTCCAAACAGTTTCAGTTCAGGCGTTTTCGGGCCTACTGTTGTTCTCAAATGGATTTTGATGGTTAAAAGTAATTAACCTTTTTCTAAGGTATATGTTTTACTCTCGATTCCACCAGCCCCGAGCCACAATTGAGCTTGGCAGTATCTAGAATATTCAGAAGAAGATATATTTGTGGTGAGGCGGCCGCGTCGCAAAGAGAATTAAGGAGCGTCTACGCAACAACTACACTATGGCTATAAATGACGAGCCGGTATCCTAGAGTAACGCGGATGTCAACTCAAATGCAAACGACAATTGGGTTTAGACTATTAAATAAATAATGACGAATAAACCAGATACGAACCTGAACGGTGGATACCCGTAGTCAAAAACAAAGGAATTGAACAAAAATATCGTTCGACTCTAGACAACAAAAAATGGGTGTTCGCTATCGTCGGTCAAATGCATGCACAAGTACAATTTAACAATTCGGATGACTCTCAGTTTCAAGTTCAAAGTCGATTTTAATAAACACAATAGTTTAGTTCATGTGGGAAAGGGAAAAACGGAAGATGGTAGGGTACAACATGCAAGTAATTCATATAAAATCTCACATAAAATTGACGTGGAGAATTTCCAAAGTTATTCATCACAAGATAAAATAGCGATGTGGATAAATGCGCTTCCTAACAGGGCGGGAAAATTACTGGCATATGGACACGTGGAAGACAATTTTCTATTATCTGTAAATCAATTCCAAGGCCTCTGAAAGGGTGTCAGGCACGGTTTATGCCTGCAAGGATTGAAGTTGCTCTTTTTGAGGGTAGTCAAATATACGAGGCCTAAGTGGAACGTCAGATACGGAAGACGGGGATACGTGAATTAGCCATCAATTTGCAACCCCCTAGCGTATCTAAATTATCGGTGGAGTTGTAGCCCAAACTAGCCTCATAGGACATGTTCAGACCCATTATAATGTCAGCACGACCAATCCAGTCCTGTCGCACATTCTATTCAATTGTGCCATTGATTTGATTCTCTTAAAGGCCCTATAAGAAGTTGACGGTTTTGATTTTGCAACTGGACGCCGGAAGATTGATTTGGACTGCGTTGGTGATATCGCATTGCTAGCTGCAAGCTTCTATGATCTACATTTTATGGTGTCGGGGGTATATAAAGTCACTTAGTTCCTTGGTTTCCCTATAAGTACTGGGAAGACCAACGTGTTTCAAGCTGCATCCCTGACCAGTAGAAGGCACGTCGCGAGATAAATGGCTGCTGACTCGAGCAAATTGAGTTTAAAATACCATGGTGCAAGGCTGCTGCCGACTGGACAGAAAAGATACGAGATTGTCTCCCGAATCAATGCTGCTCGGCGTGTTTTCTCAAGTCCTAGAAAATTTCTATGAACCCGACATGTTGTATTTATCGCCACGAAGCCCCAGGTACACCGTGCATTCGTCCGATTATTATTTTTCTGCGGTTGAAAAAGGTTGAGCTTTTGTGCGTGGAATATGAGTGAAATCCGGAGGTATTTGACTACTGCAGCTCGTGGTCTATCCTTCGAGTTAAATGCACTAACATCATCTCAAATTTGAAATTCACAGTTGCTGTGCAAGGCTTGCGATGCTATCTTGGACCGCTCGAGAAAGATGTCTAAGACAGTCTAGGTAGCCTCTTTGCCGTCTCTTTTCCGAGTTCAGCGTTCCTACTATCGACCCAGTACCGTTACCCACTTGCAGGCGTCGAAAATGAGGTCAAATGAAAATTTGACTCGATGCAGTTCGTTAAGACTTGGAAGGGGTTCTTAGACCTTGGGTATTCGGTCTCCTTCGCTGGCAAAGATAATGGGTCGAGTTGTCCATATCGACGGCCACGGATATTCATGCTTGGAAAGGTACAATCCGTGACCTGCCAGCTAGATCAGGCACGATTCCATCCGTATGAAGTACAAGTGAGTGGCAGTCATGTACCAGCCGTCGCCCAGCACTTAATACAACGACCATCACCCCAGTTTCAACTGCACCATGGTTGAAACAGCGGACAAATTCGCCTATTTAGGCAGTACATCCTCACGGAGTACTTCCATCGACGACTGAATAGGACAGCACTCTCCAAAGCCAGCCACTTTTTCGAGGGGCTGTAGGCCTCCGTCTGGAATCACCACGGTTTCCATCTCAACAAAAAATAGTCATCTTCAAAACGCTGTTATATTTAGCGGAGACATGGACAGTTTACGAAAAACAAGCTAAGAAATTCTATTTATTCGTCCTCAGTTGCTCCGTAGGCTACTGAACCTAAGGTAATCAGAGAGGGTCCAAAACACCAACCGAGATACTCAATATACTTGAAAAGCTGAGGCGAATCTCAATGCGCTGGAGCCGCAAACTCATGGAATTGGATGGTGAGCGCCTGCCCAAACGTATATTTTAAGGCAATGTTGCTATGGATGCTTGCGGACAGTGAGTACGAAGACGACGCTACAAGTATATTCCAAAAATATATCTTAGGCAACTGAAAATAAACTCCGAAATCCGGAATGACTTTCCTCCGACCAACAGGTCTGGAAGAAAAGCGTAAAGAGTGGAGCAGCAATCTACGAAGCCAACCCTCTTGCGATTCACAAAGATAAAAAGCGGCTTGTTAGTCCAGCCCACAATACCCACATCCACCCTATTCCAGCATGTCCATGCTGACAACACACCTTCCGCGCAGGAGCCGTCCTCGTCTGACATCTCCAGACACGCAGAAACAATGTAATGGCAACTGCAACTACCGCCTTCACAACCGCTTCCATCGTTACTGCCACAGCAAACTCCAAGAAACCCCCGATGACGACTTCTACCACCGATGATCCGACTTATGATATGCTGCCGCGACGATAACCATATCGAATTCCACCCATCCCAATTCCTCCACCAGAGCGAACATTCCCAACGCCCCGTTAACCACCCCCTTCACCCTTACTAGAATTTCAGACTCGATCCCAACTTGCTCTCATTACAACCTTATCTTCAAATCACGCATCCTCTGGATAACTCACATGTGAGACCCTCAGGCTGAGACCGGCAAACCAACGCTAAGAGTCCCTATATACATTCGCAGCACCTACCTTAACTGTCCGCACACATTTAGTCGTGGTATGGGCCTATTTGGTTACTTGCACCTAGTCTGTGGTACACCACCGAGGGCTAGAACACATAACCACACATTTCCCCCACCAATAGACACAACATACAGGAACCAGTGCCATATAGTCCACCACACGTATGAACTCTGTAATTTGCCCTTCTTCGACTATATCACGTGGCATATATGCTACTCTATGGCTGGTAAAATCCAAATAGCTCACTGCTTTGCAGAAAATCCGGAGCATTGTGCGTGGGACCGGGTCTTGTGTGACCCGCGTAGACGGGCTTTTAGTCACTTTGGCCGCATAAAGTGGCTAAATGACCCGGAGAGTAGGCTGTTACATGGGAGAGGGAAATGGGGCTGAAGTCAACTCAGTCATGGCACTTGATCACAGTTCTTTCATTGAATCAAGCACGGCGGGTTAAAGTCGTGGCTTAGAAGGCTGTCGACTGACGAGCTACATTGGTCCTTCTTTCAGGATGGAGAGCTAGGAAGCAACGGGTGTTTCCTAGTGTGGCTTCTATGACACTTCCACTCAGATTGTCTATGGGCCTCCTCTGTTTCACTGTTTGGGGCCAGGTTGTGTGTGGCCCGCTCAGACGGGCTGTTTAGCTCTGTCGGTCATTGAGACCGAAGCCACCTCCTGTCGTTCTTTCCACGGTGTCCAGGGTGGTGAGGGAGGAGTCAGTATGGTAGGTTATGCACAAGTCACTGCAAAAGTCACTGTTCTGCACCCACCATTCTAAGGGTTACACGGCGAGCATCGTCGTTCGGGACGGTTGAAGTTAAAACTTGCCGTGAATAGAAGGGATTTCATAACTGTGAAAAGTCTAGGGCCCTAGAATTTGCAATACAAAAGACTTCCTTGCTAAATTAAGTACCTCTTACAGCAAATTATATTGGGCACTCATTCCGTGGTGGAGTGAGATACGTCGCTCATTCTATGATTCGTGCAGCATTTCCTTCCCACTTTTCAGGAAAGTAGTGCTTGATTGGTCAGTGGTCATGGTGAAGAAAAAAGGGTGGAAGGTTTAAATCCTTATGTGGGAGAAATGTAGAAAAGAAATTTGCAATTCAATACTGTAACAATACTTTGTGAAACTTAATCAACAAAACCTTTTTAATGATTAATTTACGATGATGGATAAGCGTACACCGATCGGATATGGGACTCACTCGTCCCGTTGTGCCTTGGGGCTCACTCTTGAGCCCCGGCAGTAGCGGCATATTGGCTAGGAATATAGGCAGAATGGCATTACCGACAAAGAAAATGGGGACTGGAATGGCTCCTACTGGCTTATTAACCGTCATCAGTCAACCATACCATACCCCACGTGGTGCACTGCCCGAGGCTCAAACCCAGAAAATTATAGGTTAGAGCATTGTACTTCTAACCGACAGGTCGCTGGTTCGAGCCTCGGGTGGTGTACCACCTGGGGTTGGGTATGGCTGGCTGATGACGGCCGATAAGCCCGAAATGACCATTCTAGACCCCCTTGTCTTTGTCAGCAATTCCATTCCGAGTTATTTGTCCTAGTAAGAGATACCTTGTGCTTTGAAGAAAGTAATGCGAGTAGATAGAATCCGAGACCTTCGTTAGGAGCAAGCGAATGCGGTTTCGTCCGCGTGAACGTGATGTCTTCATGTATTATTTAGCCACATTCTCGAAGACAGCCTTCCAGCTATGTACAGATCGCTGGCCAACCCACTATTAGTGGCTTTCCTTCTTTCCTTTTTCATTGGACTGTTGAAAAGTTAGAGGAAATGTTTCTTAAATGATAACGGCGGCCGACAGGCAGTCCGAGAGGAGATTGAGTGGACGAGCCGTTTGTGTTACAGGCGCGTGCATTTGTAGGCCCAGTGATGTGATTGGTCAGATGGGGGGGGGGGGCTAGGGAAGCGGCAATCACCCTGTTCACTTTTCTAATGCTATACACATTTACCATCACAGAATAAGTGAATTTCACAGAATGCAAAACATTTTTAGGCACTGCTCCACGAGCTTCGATTTGTTTCGTTTTTACCAGGAGACCGGTTTATCGCAGGATTTCGATTGTCAAAGTTTTTTTTTGATTTTAGGATCATCTACCATGCTGTTTGCCTGACTCCGTTAATCAGATCCTTAAATAATTTAATAGGGAGAAAATTTTTGCAGGTTGGAAAATGACGCCCCTGTCCACCTTCAGTATTTTGCATGCTTGCTCTGGTCCTTTTCCTGAGTTTGCTTCCTATGGGTCGCAGATTTGACTGCTTCAAATACGTCAGTTTGCTCTAGTATGGTTTCAACGATGTCACCAAATTTTAAAAGCTTTGCGTCTGTAATGTAGACACCGGACTGTGGTTAGAGGTCTGCTTGTTTTCTGCTAATGAGTGTCCACGAAGAAAGGTTGTGTATTGCAATGTCAGACGCATCCTTCATTATATTTATTCTCAGTTTTATTATTTTTTGGCATGTTCATATAACCTTGTAAGTATTTCTTGGAAAGAGAGGTAGTGAGCACGCCCCATTGTTCTTCAGTTCCGAGACAATGGTATTCGATGAACCATTTTTTTAAAAAAATTATTGATTCAGTTATTAATGAAAGTTTGTTATCAGTATCCTGGTAGTCAGCCAGCTGGCAGCTTCTTTGGGGCCTGGCTAGTGCCGGGGTGGTCGAGATAAAAATTCATTTATTCCCGAATTAATTCTTATCGAAGTGCCTTTTCCTCCCCCGAAGGATGAACATTATATGTTCAACCAATTTGTTCAAGTGGATGCAAGAATAGCTCATTATGAACTTCTTAAAAGAGGCCTTGGTTTATGTAAAATACTAGCAATGATTGCTAACTGGATCCGCATACAACTGACTCATATATGTGCCTCCTGAAAGGACCACACTGTCGATGTGCTTGGCCAGATCAGGACACGGCAGGAGCACATGCGGGAGCAGGGGTATAGTGGCACGCTTAGGTGTGGGTTCTCGCTGTGTCCACCACCTGCGCCTTCTCCCACCTCCGGTCTTCTTGACTTGCTCATGACACCGGGCGCAGGCGGGAAAGGGGGAGGAGGAGGAGGAGAAGGAGGAAAGAAGGCAGTAGACGCTGCGTAAGGTTACTACCAAACTGGTCGTATTTAATATCTCAGGTGAATTGAGCGACGGACTCGACTGCTAGAACAAGAACTAGAGGGACCGGGGAATAGATCCTTCCTGCATTAGAGGTGGCTTTGCGCTACATGCTAAGGGGAGGGGGTTGGGTTAAGTTTAAAGGGAAGGGTTTGGGTTAAGGTGAATGTCAGGACACGAGTATATGAGCCCACCCCCGTCTCCAGGGGGGGGGGGCGGGGCTGTATTGCTATGCTCCTGTCCGCTCCAAGAATTATACATGTTTGACTGATAGATTCCCTTTCAACCCTTTCATGAGAGACGACTAAAACCGGAGGGAAGCAGATGTACAGGAGGTGTAGCAGTTACAGAATGCCATTTATGTGCAATCACACATCCACTAAAACTAAAGCTCCGTATTTGTTGCAGTTTTTGTACTCGGTGTGAGTACGGCTGACTCGCTCAAGCCCAATCTCTCCTCTCCTGCTCAGTGCTTAAACGTTGGCCCCATCGGAGAACTTTAGCATGAGAGGAGCGTGTGGGTGAGTACCGTTTCCGGTGACAGAGCCGGATAGCCGAGTACTAATTACGTCAGTCACCAACACCTGCATTGGGATAGCAGCCATTAATGACTTGGGTTCGGAAGACCTATCAGTAATCACAAAAGATACGAATATCTGCAAGGGGCGCGGGAGCTAATATTTCTAGGTGCATCTACCACTATTATATATTGCAGTCGGTAATTATTATTTTGATGTGGTGGGCGAGCATATACATAATTCAAGGGAATATAATCCTTGCTTCCGAAATAATGTTCTTCCTTTGAGCTGCATCGCAAAACTTGCCTTTTAGATTACCTTAGTGACTTAATTAAATTTTCGAAACTGCTTTTCGGGGTGTAATGAAAATATAACTGACATTTTACTCCATCCAGTAACTCATTAAACACTATTGCCTTTTCAGAAGAATAACGGACAAACGTAAGTTTGCTTTCGATGAATTCGCATCAGGCCAGTACATGTATAAAAGGAGCGGGGTTGCGTTAAACATTTAATTGATCAGAGAAATCAAGTAAACTTCATCTTTAAACATAAGCAGGTTGTGGAAATATGGGGGGTGAGGTCAGAAGAGGGATGGAAGTTTATTGAAAGTTATGTCAGGTCCGAGAGAGTATGCGTAAAATTGCATGCAATTAATCGACCTTTGACCATGGTAAACACATAGCTCGTACGAGCTCCTTCTGTGCACACGTAGTCTACTGACGGGTGCTTCCTTTGCTGGTATCACATGAAACGCTTTGTTGGCGTCCACACGATGCCCGGAATAAAAAACATGGGTGAGAATTGTGTTGTTTATACTCCTAATTTCGCTTTTCCCTGTCCAGCCGGGAGGTCTTCCCGTATTCTTTTGTATAGGCGCAGACTCGCGCGACCGAAAAAGAACCCGACCAATATAGAATAAAAAGTAAGCTTTAAACAACCAAATCCAAAGATAAGTTTTGTCTTTCAATTGTATCAGATCGACTTCACAGTACTTTCTGTTTAACGTCTGATTTTAAAACACAAAATAAAATAACGACTATGACCGAGTATGCCATTTAGAATACTTTCTATTAGATCTCTGCCAACCTTCAAAATCTTGTCAATTGAATGTTCTGTAAATCTGTGACTGGACCAAAAGTGGCATAAGAGGTAACATTTTTTTATCAATAAATACATATTTTAATTCTCCTTCTCTGGGACAGAGCGATACCTGACACAGCATAATTTCGCAGAATGGGGAATAAGAGGGTGTTCTTGTCAAACTTAAACTGTTGGCTATGTTCCCGCGGAAAAATGTCTTTATTTGATTTTTAGGTTTAGAAGTTGGCTTCAGTTACGTCAAATATTTTTATTTACGGAAAATGCTGAGGTACTCCCACCCAGGTCTTCTAGGAACACGAAGGCATTGGAGTCATTGTGCTGATGGAGTGTTTACTCTGAAATCAGTCTTTCCAATTAAAAAAGTTCAGCCATTATATCTGAAAGATTATTCAGTCGAATCTAACCAACAATTTTGTCTGCTTGACGATCTTCAACTTCCATTAATAGTAGAACAAATCCCTTGCAAATGCCAGTACATATAGAGCAGGGCAGAGCTTTGTCCTCCCAATGCGCTTTTCTGAAGTTTTCAACTGTTTCTAACAGCTCTTCATTTTTGAATGTCCCCATAAAATTAGTTTAACCTGACTGAAGATATTTTGCTGAAAAACCAGTAGGTACATTGAAAATCCCCTGACTAACCACCCCCATATGAGTCAAAAGAGAGAGAACCCAGTTTGTTAGTTGCGCATTCTGCCAGGGAACGGAAACAGTCGCATAATTAGAATACTGCCTAGTAGATTTTTCAAATGCCTTCATTGCTAGAAGCTTACCAGTTACTTAAAGTCAAAACTGACCATTTTCAATTACCGTCAACAAAATTAAGGCACCCACCACCACCACCACTGTTGCCGGCCCTCGGAAATGAAAGTTTTCAGGTAGGTGTTCCCTTTGTCAGACATGTAAATCCGACTCAGCGTTTTTTTTTCCATCCCAGCAAAAATTAATTAACTTGTTAGCGTCAAAAAGAATGAAGTGATTTGGCAGAAAATAGCGGCCTTAATCCGACTTCTGTTTATTTTATTGTTGGTAGTTTCGCCTTCGATGAAGTGAGCTTTTATTATCCAAAAGTACATAGACTTGTTTTGTTTTCGAGAGAGAACCCAGAAAATGTCATCGCATTTACAAGACCTTAAGGTTTTACTTACGTTTCGGTATGCTATTTAGGGAATTCCAGTAGGTACTTCACCATAAACTTAAAGTTGAAGGTGCTAAAATCCGCTTAATAGCAATGCACAGAAGAGAAGAGTATTTAAATTTCGCCGGGTGTCTTTCCAGTACACACAAATTCTAATGCAGTCCATATAAGGTTACATACATAATTTTTACTCACATTCCAAACAAGTGAAAATTAAAAGAGGTGAATAACTTCGGCTCAAAACCTTCGTAGATTATACACTATATAGCCTCGGAACCGTTTGAGCGTCTATATGCAAAGTAATTTTGACCAACCATAAAATCGTCTCAAATGTGCACGTTTTTGTGTAAAGTCGAGCACCTCACTGAATTTAAACGTATTTTTTAACGTTCATGTAGCGCCAGCTCCTTAAAGTTGGCAGGCTGAGGAAAATTTACAAATCTTGCGAGCAAAATGAAACAATTGTGTCAAAATAGCTTTATTGGAATACAAACCGTTCCTGGCCTAAGAAAACAGTGTATTTCGATGCATCCCAATGCATCCTGTGACTATGAGTTACAACCAAAAGAGTGCACTGTTCAAGTCCAAGAACTTCGGGTCTACTGGCAGCGGTCAGCCAAACATAAAGCATGACTTTGGCAGTTCGACCGTCGAATTTGACGAGGTCCACCGTATGCTCCACATCAGGTGGTGCAGGGAACGCATGACTACTAAGACAGGGAACGGAAATTTCAATTTTTTTCTCTGTGACTCATGTCTTAATATTAGTTATTGGGTTTTTAACACAGGCAAACGAGAAAAAAACTATATGCAGAAGAAATACTGACGAAGATAAAGAAGGCCGGAATAGCATTTTCTGGCCTGTTGGCACTCGTCAACTGGCCATACCGCAGTCCTGGGTTGTAGCACATGAGGTTCAAACCCCGGGTTCGGTACTTGAGCGTTGTTAGGTCTAAACCTCTACCACTGTAATCATCTCTATCATATCGGGTTACGAGACACACTCGTTCCAACGAGCCTTGGGGCTCACCCTAGAGCCCTCGCATGCAGTTGCATAGGGACCAGTGGTTCAATAAAAGGACTTCAGACTTGAGGTTTGATGACCAAATAACTCGGGTTTTTCCCAGTTCCTGTAAACATAGAGTTGCGCTCATCTGGCTGAAGACGGCTAATCAGCTCGAAATGTCCATTTCAGTCTCCTTGGTCTTTGTTGGTACTCCTTCTACATACTTATTGATCACTATACTACTATCTGCGAGGGTTCGAACTTAAGCTCCAAGGCGCAAGGGGCGCACGTGTACCGTAGCCTAACCCCTCGATAGGATATACATGTGTATATTACGCATGCCTGTTAATACCGTAACCGTGTTGATAATAAAAATGCTTTATTTATGCTCGTTTATAAGTTTTTTTGTAAATGGCATGTCCTAGGTTTTAAGATAGGACAGAACCTCGTCTGAGATAGTAACATTGTGCCCCTCGTTTAAGTAATAACTTTAGCAAATATGAATATATGATAGTAAAAAGCCAACGAATACGACGGGGTTTTGTCCGAAAAATGGTCCATGTAAGGGGCCTACTTTAAATTTCTAGCCCGATGCAACGCTAGCATGCTAAGTTATCCTAAATATGCTTGCCTAGTCGACAAGTGAGTGAACCCTTTCGGCCAGTGTGATAGTTTATTAAGTGACACAGCTTAAAAACCGCACCTTAGACGTTAACAATGGACTAAGGGTGTTAAAAAAACTGTTCATATTTTATCTCTACTGCATAGTGAACAACGTCACTGGCGGATGTTTGAGAGGAGCGCTAGTTTTTGTACCTTTGATCCGATAATCAAAGTGACCTCGGAACGACCCTTTGCTTCGCCACTCCGAAAGTCCCCACCCTCTCTTTATCTCCCCTATCCAAGCGCCCACCAGAACACAAGTCAAAGTCACACAATTTTCAAATGTAGGGAATAATTTGCCGTCCCTTGGTCCAAGCACGATAGAACAAAAGACTGTCTCTGCGCGACAGGGGGTTGGAACTCACTCTACGAGCCCTAGTCAACCTGACGTCCCCGCACCCACGTCTTGCCCATGTGCCATAATCGTTGCATCTACCAGTCATAACACAGTTAGAATCCCTAGGCTATACCGAATGTTTGTTTACTTCTGTGCAGGAGGACTATTGATAGACAGCACTGGGTGGTGTTGAGATGAAGGTGCTGACTGCCAAAACGGTGATAGTTCGTAAATCTTCATCAATCGGTGTCCAAGGATCCAGGGGAGAGAAGAAAGCGTGAATAAAGTGTAATGCCCACACACAGAAATACAGTGCATAGTGGTAGTCAGCACTTCTCGCACTGATTTTGGGCCACAACACGTGGACACGGACATCAACGTGTAGACCACAGAGTTAAAGACGTTATAAATACTTTCCTGTACGTCTGCACATTATGCTACCCCGTACTCGGTCAGATGTCTACATTTAGTACAATTTAAAGAACTTGAATCTGAACCCTACAAGTACGTGATTGGACAGCAGATCGAGTTTCACTAAAGTGCGTCCGAAAAAGCAGAAAAATTGAGTCGCATTTGGGAAGTGCATATTTGAAACAGCTCAGTAAAATGAATAAGGTTACTGAACGCTGATTTATCCACTGCTTTCAGTAGCATTCAAATTCGGATATTGAGAGACCTGAAAATGAAGCGCAACTGCCTACTGTTTCTACGCGGATTAATCGACGTGGTGATTCAGAGCTCACTCACAAAATTCTCTGATGTTACCTTCCGTTTATTCGTGCTGTAAATAAAGTGCCATATACGCGGGACACATACAAGAGAAACTCAAGATTGCATTCAGGGCAAATACACATTTGTGCGAAAAACAAATCGGAAATTCAAAAATTTGGAGTGTTTCAAGCCGAGGTTATAACTTGAGTGGCATATGCAGAGTTCCAGCATAAAACGAAGTGAGTTCATTCATTTTCAGCAGAAAATGTATGACTTATTTTCAGGAACGTCACAAAACCGATCAAACTTCCTCATTTTTGCCTTGACTTAACCTTGAAGCAGGGTGAAGTCCGCACACATGTCAGCAAAGTCTCTAATTAATGCGCTTTTTAAACGAGTAACTTATTATAAAAGGTTTTTAATTTATATTAGGCCTATTTATTGTCCCCTTTTGTTTTGGACGTTTACTTTTCCCGGAAATCAGTTTTCATGTTTGGGTTAATTTAAAAATAAGACGCAGAAGGCCATCCCCATTAGAAGGAATGTAAAAAAGCTCACTACTTCGGTAAATGCTTTAAATAACTGTCTTATTTTGAAGGTTTTGATAAACACATAAAAAAGGATCTAACTTTATTGCCAATCGATAGAAAACAGTGAAATTATGAAATATTCTCCGGTATTTCAAGGACGATCTGAAACTAATTGTAATTTAATACCAGAAATACTGATAAGACAATTTGACGAAAGAATAGTTCTCTCAATGTACACAAAATTGTATGCTTACGCTATCACCTGTCAATTCCATCGAAAGTTATTCGTCGCATTTACAGTGATTTTTCAAGTTTGTCCACTTTTTTCCAAAAAAATATTATTTCTCAACAAAATAATATTTAGTTTCACATTTCCTAAAAGTTTTAAATTCGCTTAAGGGTTGTTCATTAATATTTCAAAGTTTGGGTAAACGCGTTTACACCGGTTTGTGCTTGCTTATCAATCTTTCGTGAATTTTGGCTTTTTGCCTGAGTTAGGTCACGCACTGCACATGAGTCAGAAATAATTAACGCATTGGCTTAATGAAAGTGCATAGAAGATGCGCAAAAAAAAACTATATTTCTCTTCGGGCAAGCAGGATTATGCACAGTTATGCCAGGAGCACTTGGATGAAAAACTTTCGGAAACCGTCTGAGTTGTTGGAGAACCAGTTTTTGCTGTGTGCATCAGTTGAAATGGCCCCGCTAAAGAAAACAGTGCACAGCGTCATCAAAGTGCTGCTACACATACATGCTAAAGAGATTGTAGTGGTTCTAACGCTACCGGAAGGAACTTACCTTGCAAGTTTGGGTTGCAATCGACAGGTGATTTACAAGATTACAAACTGTGAAATTCCTTACAAAACATGATTAGACGTGAAAGGCAACAGTGACCACCGCCATTGCTTGACCAGAGATCTAGCTGAAGTACAATAATTCCTGCGAAATCCGCAGGGGTTGCATTTCTAAACTCCTGCGAATTTCTCAAATGCGTGATTTCGGATGGACCACCAGCTAACTATCTTCATACGCTAACTACTAAATATGTCCTTAAAACATTTCCAGTTCTCTTAACAAGTGATTATATAGCATACATTTCCCTTTAAAATTGTCCAGATAAAAGTAAATACACGCAGACCGGTACTATAAATTACATAAAGTATGATAGCCTACTAACCGAACGTACAAGTACGTATACTGGCCGCCACATTGTACACTCATTTACATGATTAAAATTACATACAGATAGTAGTTTCGATCAGCTGATATAAAAAACGTAAAAAAAGCGACCGGTGCATGAACTCTGCTAGTGTTTCCTAATACGCTAGTAATGTATAATACAATATCAAATAATATATATATATATATATATATGGAATGGAACCAACAAAGACAAGGGAGACCGGAATGGACATTTCTGGCTTATTAGCCGTCATCAGCCAGTCATACCCAATCCCAAGTGTGGCACACCTGGGATTCGAACCCACGACCTTTGGTATTTGAGTCGAACGCTCTACCATTGAGCCACGGGCTCATTGTTTTGTCGGTTGTGATCGGGAATATGATGATAGTGTGGGGCTCACCGATCTGCTTAAGGAACATGCATGTTCCGTTGTGCCCTGGAGCTCAGACTAGAGCCCTCGCAGGCGGTCGCATAGCGATGTGAAGCATATGATGGAATGGAACCGACACAGACAAGGGAGACCGGAATGGCCATTTCTGGCTTATTAGCCGTCATCAGCCAGTCATACCCAATCCCAAGTGTGGCACACCTGGGATTCGAACCCGCGACCTTTGGTATTTGAGTCGAACGCTCTACCATTGAGCCACGGGCTCGTTGTTTTTGTCGGTTGTGATCGGGAATATGATGATAGTGTGGGGCTCACCGATGTGCTTAAGGAACATGCATGTTCCGTTGTGCCCTGGAGCTCAGACTAGAGCCCTCGCAGGCGGTCGCATAGCGACGTGTAGCATATGATGGAATGGAACCGACAAAGACAAGGGAGACCGGAATGGCCATTTCTGGCTTATTAGCCGTCATCAGCCAGTCATACCCAATCCCAAGTGTGGCACACCTGGGATTCGAACCCACGACCTTTGGTATTTGAGTCGAACGCTCTACCATTGAGCCACGGGCTCATTGTTTTGTCGGTTGTGATCGGGAATATGATGATAGTGTGGGGCTCACCGATGTGCTTAAGGAACATGCATGTTCCGTTGTGCCCTGGAGCTCAGACTAGAGCCCAAGCAGGCCGTTGCATAGCGACGTGTATTATATGATGGAATGGAACCGACAAAGACAAGGGAGACCGGAATGGTCATTTCTGGCTTATTAGCCGTCATCAGCCGGTCATACCCAATCCTAAGTGTGGCACACCTGGGATTCGAACCCGCGACCTTTGGTATTTGAGTCGAACGCTCTTCCATTGAGACACGCGCTCGTTGTTTTGTCGGCTGTGATCGGGAATATGATGATAGTGTGGGGCTCACCGATCTGCTTAAGGAACATGCATGTTCTGTTGTGCCCTGGAGCTCAGACTAGATCCCTCGCAGGCGGTCGCATAGCGACGTTTAGCATATGATGGAATGGCACCAACACAGACAAGGGAGACCGGAATGGCCATTTCTGGCTTATTAGCCGTCATCAGCCAGTCATACCCAATCCCAAGTGTGGCACACCTGGGATTCGAACCCGCGACCTTTGGTATTTGAGTCGAACGCTCTACCATTGAGCCACGGGCTCGTTGTTTTGTCAGTTTTGATCGGGAATATGATGATAGTGTGTGGCTCATCGATCTGCTTAAGGAACATGCATGTTCCGTTGTGCCCTGGAGCTCAGACTAGAGCCCTCGCAGGCGGTCGCATAGCGATGTGTAGCATATGATGGAATGGAACCGACACAGACAAGGGAGACCGGAATGGCCATTTCTGGCTTATAAGCCGTCATCAGCCAGTCATACCCAATCCCAAGCGTGGCACACATGGGATTCGAACACGCGCCTTTGGTATTTGAGTCGAACGCTCTACCATTGAGCCACGGGCTCGTTGTTTTGTCGGTTGTGATCGGGAATATGATGATAGTGTGGGGCTCACCGATCTGCTTAAGGAACATGCATGTTCCGTTGTGCCCTGGAGCTCAGACTAGAGCCCTCGCAGGCGGTCGCATAGCGACGTGTAGCATATGATGGAATGGAACCGACACAGACAAGGGAGACCGGAATGGCCATTTCTGGCTTATTAGCCGTCATCAGCCAGTCATACCCAATCCCAAGTGTGGCACACCTGGGATTCGAACCCACGACCTTGGTATTTGAGTCGAGCGCTCTACCATTGAGCCACGGGCTCGTTGTTTTGTCGGTTGTGATCGGGAATATGATGATAGTGTGGGGCTCACCGATGTGCTTAAGGAACATGCATGTTCCGTTGTGCCCTGGAGCTCAGACTAGAGCCCTCGCAGGCGGTCGCATAGCGATGTGTAGCATATGATGGAATGGAACCGACACAGACAAGGGAGACCGGAATGGCCATTTCTGGCTTATAAGCCGTCATCAGCCAGTCATACCCAATCCCAAGCGTGGCACACATGGGATTCGAACCCGCGACCTTTGGTATTTGAGTCGAACGCTCTACCATTGAGCCACGGGTTCGTTGTTTTGTCGGTTGTGATCGGGAATATGATGATAGTGTGGGGCTCACCGATCTGCTTAAGGAACATGCATGTTCCGTTGTGCCCTGGAGCTCAGACTAGAGCCCTCGCAGGCGGTCGCATAGCGATGTGTAGCATATGATGGAATGGAACCGACACAGACAAGGGAGACCGGAATGGCCATTTCTGGCTTATAAGCCGTCATCAGCCAGTCATACCCAATCCCAAGCGTGGCACACATGGGATTCGAACCCGCGACCTTTGGTATTTGAGTCGAACGCTCTACCATTGAGCCACGGGCTCGTTGTTTTGTCGGTTGTGATCGGGAATATGATGATAGTGTGGGGCTCACCGATCTGCTTAAGGAACATGCATGTTCCGTTGTGCCCTGGAACTCAGACAAGAGCCCTCGCAGGCGTCGCATAGCGGTGTGTAGCATATGATAGAATGGAACCGACAAAGACAAGGGAGACCGGAATGGTCATTTCTGGCTTATTAGCCGTCATCAGCCGGTCATACCCAATCCTAAGTGTGGCACACCTGGGATTCGAACCCGCGCTTTTGGTATTTGAGTCGAACGCTCTACCATTGAGACACGGGCTCGTTGTTTTTCGGCTGTGATCGGGAATATGATGATATTGTGGGGCTCACCGATCTGCTTAAGGAACATGCATGTTCTGTTGTGCCCTGGAGCTCAGACTAGATCCCACGCAGGCGGTCGCATAGCGACGTTTAGCATATGATGGAATGGAACCGACACAGACAAGGGAGACCGAAATGGCCATTTCTGGCTTATAAGCCGTCATCAGCCAGTCATACCCAATCCCAAGTGTGGCACACCTGGGATTCGAACCCGCGACCTTTGGTATTTGAGTCGAACGCTCTACCATTGTGCCACGGGCTCGTTGTTTTGTCGGCTGTGATCGGGAATATGATGATAGTGTGGGGCTCACCGATCTGCTTAAGGAACAT
The DNA here is from genome assembly GCA_017591395.1 of Schistocephalus solidus. Lineage (NCBI taxonomy): Eukaryota > Metazoa > Platyhelminthes > Cestoda > Diphyllobothriidea > Diphyllobothriidae > Schistocephalus > Schistocephalus solidus. The sequence goes on along the minus strand of WEDG01004045.1, from coordinate 79,459 downwards.
GCATGTTCCGTTGTGCCCTGGAGCTCAGAATAGAGCCCTCGCAGGCGGTCGCATAGCGATGTGAAGCATATGATGGAATGGAACCGACACAGACAAGGGAGACCGGAATGGCCATTTCTGGCTTATAAGCCGTCATCAGCCAGTCATACCCAATCCCAAGTGTGGCACACCTGGGATTCGAACACGCGACCTTTGGTATTTGAGTCGAACGCTCTACCATTGAGCCCCGGGTTCATTGTTTTGTCGGTTGTGATCAGGAATATAATGATAGTGTGGGGCTCACCGATGTGCTTAAGGAACATGCATGTTCCGTTGTACCCTGGAGCTCAGAATAGAGCCCTCGCAGGCGGTTACATAGCGACGTGTATCATATGATGGAATGGAACCGACAAAGACAAGGGACACCGGAATGGTCATTTCTGGCTTATTAGCCGTCATCAGCCGGTCATACCCAATCCTAAGTGTGGCACACCCGGGATTCGAACCCGCGACAATTGGTATTTGAGTTGAGCGCTCTAGCATTGAGCTACGGGCTCGTTGTTTTGTCGGTTGTGCACGGGAATATGATGATAGTGTGGGGCTCACCGATCTGCTTAAGGAACATGCATGTTTTGTTGTGCCCTGGAACTCAGACAAGAGCCCTCGCAGGCGTCGCATAGCGATGTGTAGCATATGATGGAATGGAAACGAACAAGACAAGAGAGACCGTTATGGGCATTTCTGGCTTAAAAGCCGTCATCAGCTGGTCATACCCAATCCCAAGTGTGGCACACCTGGGATTCGAACCCGCGACCTTTGGTATTTGAGTTGAACGCTCTACCATTGAGCCCCGGGCTCATTGTTTTGTCGGTTGTGATCGGGAATATGATGATAGTGTGGGGCTCACCGATGTGCTTAAGGAACATGCATGTTCCGTTGTGCCCTGGAGCTCAGACTAGATCCCTCGCAGGCGGTCGCATAGCGACGTGTAGCATATGATGGAATGGAAACGAACAAGCTAAGGGAGACCGGAATGGCCATTTCTGGCTTATTAGCCGTCATCAGCTGGTCATACCCAATCCCAAGTGTGGCACACCTGGGATTCGAACCCGCGACCTTTGGTATCTGAGTCGAACGCTCTACCATTGAGCCACGGGCTCGTTGTTTTGTCGGTTGTGATCGGGAATATGATGATAGTGTGGGGCTCACCGATCTGCTTAAGGAACATGCATGTTCCGTTGTGCCCTGATGGCTGATGACGGCTAATAAGCCGTAAATGGCCATTCCGGTCTCCCTTGTCTTTGTCGGTTCCATTCCATCATATGCTACACGTCGCTATGCGACCGCCTGCGAGGGCTCTTGTCTAAGCTCAAGGGCACAACGGAACATGCATTTTCCTTAAGCTGATCGGTGAGCCACACACTATCATCATATTCCCGATCAAAACTGACAAAACAACGAGCCCGTGGCTTAATGGTATAGCGTTCCACTCAAATAACAAATGTCGCGGGTTCGAATCCCAGGTGTGGCAGACTTGGGATTGGGTATGACTGTCTGATGACGGCTTATAATCCAGAAATGGTCTTTCCGGAGTCCCTTGTCTTTGTCGGTTCCATTCTATCATATGCTACACGGCGCTATGCGACCGCCTGTGAGGGCTCTAGTCTGAGCTCCAGGGCACAACGGAACATGCATGTTCCTTAAGCTGATCGGTGATCCCCACACTATCATATAAATATATATATCTATATACGATAGTGTTTAGCTCACCGATCTGCTTAAGGAACAGGTATGACTGGCTGATGATGGCTAATAAGCCAGAAATGGGCATTCCAGACTCTCTTGTCTTTGTCGGTTCCACCTACTCAATATATATATATATATTTCGTTCGAAGACAATCAACCACTGTGGAATAACCACGTAATGCCCATTCTTCAATCAAGTAGTACTATAAGTAGTATGAATCTTCTAAGGCAAAGACGTTATACCGGAAGTACGGTATAACGTCTTTGCCATGTATCTATATACATATATATATATATATATATATATATATATATGTGTGATGTGTGTGTGTGCCCCCTAAACAGGCCACGTGGTAGATGCGTTGGACCAACACGGGGGTCACATTAGGGCATGGCATGCGCTATTCGCGTTGCGCTCCCATAACAAATGCCGAACATAGAGGTGTGGTGGCACGCCTAGGGGTGGCTAGGACTTAGGGGACCCAGCCGCGCCAGCCACCTGCGTCTTCTCCCGCCTCCGGTCTTCTTGACTCTGTCTTGACACCGGGCTCAGGTGGGGGAGGAGGAGAGAGTGCGGTAGATGCAGCGCAAGTCTACTATCACTTTAAACTAAATCACGCGCAAGTCACCGTCCCTGCTCATTTTTCCCATGAGCATACGGTGGACATCGTCGGACTACGACGGTCGAACTGTCGTGTGTGTGTGTGTGTGTGTGTGTTTTGCCCCCTAAATGGGCCACGTGGTAGATGCGTTGGACCAACACGGGGGCCACACTAGTGCACGGCAGGCGTTATTCGGGTTGCGCTCCCATAACAAATGCCGAACATGGAGGTGTGGTGGCAAGTCTAGGGGCTGCTAGTGCTTACGGGACCCAGCCGCGCCAGCCACCTGCATCTTCTCCCGCCTCCGGTCTTCTTGACTCTGTCTTGACACCGGGCTCATGTGGGGGAAAAGGAGAGAGTGCGGTAGATGCAGCGCGAGTCTACTATCACTTTAAACTAAATCACGCGCAAGTCACCGTCCCTGCTCCACTTTCCCATGGAGCATACGGTGGACATCGTCGGACTACGACGGTCGAACTGTCGTGTGGACTGTCTGCGCCGTACTCGAGTCCGTGTTTGTGTTTCCAGTCCCAGCTGGTAGTCCGGGTTATGATTGGCTGAATGAAGGCAGTATAAGCCCGAAACATATTGTGTCAATCTATACATATTCTCTGTCGTGTCTCCTCTCTGCAATTATAACTTGGCCGACTTCGGCCCGGTAATTGGTTGCCTGTTCGTGACCTTTGCCACCCATACGGAGCTTGTTTGCTTCGGGATGCCACTAGATCGGTATGCGCCTATTCCTGTTTGAATAAATACCCGATCTGCAGCGACAGAGAATGACAGGTGGTGAGGCACTGATGAACTTCCGTTCGATGAAGTGCTTATGACCCATCTGCTAGACCCAATGTGTGGACTGTCTGCGCCGTACTCGAGTGCATGTTTGTGTTTCCAGTTCCAGCTGGTAGTCAGGGTTATGATTGGCTGAATGAAGGCATAATAAGCCCGAAGCAGACTGTATCAATCTACCCATATTCTCTGTCGTGTCTCCTCTCTGCTATATATATATATATATATATATATATATATATATCGGGTAAATAATTTCTGAAATTATTAAGTGCAGGACATGGAGTCAGGTGCTTCGGACATGACTTTTTAGGGTCAGACCCGAAATTTCAATGAACATTTGGGTCGAAGACAATCAACCACTGTGGAATAACCACGTAATGCCCATTCTACAAACAAGTAGTACTACAAGTAGTATGAATCATATATGGCAAAGACGTTATACCATACTTCCGACATAGATACTAGCTAAAGCTTCAGACACGTGTTTCGCCGATGTTTCGCTGCTGTGTGACATCAACAACGAGGGGTTCGGCTCTCTCAGTGGGTCCCCCAGCGTTCTCTATGCGGTTTCTGGTATATGGACTCCAGAGAATAATCGGGTAAATAATTTCTGAAATTATTAAGTGCAGGACATAGAGTCAGGTGCTTCGGACATGACTTTTTAGGGTCTGGGCTTTTAGCTAGTATCTATGTCGGAAGTATGGTATAACGTCTTTGCCATATATGATTCATACTACTTGTAGTACTACTTGTTTGTAGAATGGGCATTACATGGTTATTCCACAGTGGTTGATTGTCTTCGACCCAAATGTTCATTGAAATTTCGGGTCTGACCCTCAAAAAGTCATGTCCGAAGCATCCTGACTCCATGTCCTGCACCCTAATAATTTCAGAAATTATTTACCCGATTATTCTCTGGAGTCCATATACCAGAAACCGCATAGAGAACGCTGGGGACCCACTGAGGAGCCGAACCCCTCGTTGCTGTGTCACACAGCAGCAGAAACATCGGCGAAAACACGTGTCTAGGCTTTCTAGCTAGTATCTATGTCGGAAGTATGGTATAACGCGTCTTGCCATATATGCACATATATATATATATATATATATATATATATATATATATATATATATATATATATATATATATATATATATATATATATATATATATATGATACTCATTAGATGCGCAAATTTTAACTGTTCGGTTTCAGTAAAAAAATACGCCAATTGGGGAATCTGCCGATTCAGAAGCACACATTTTCGGGGTCTTACCGTAGAGACACCGAAGGTCGGCAGTTGGTGCACTTTCAGAGAAGCTGGCATCATCGACTCATTCCTGCTGGTGAAAACTGCAGTAAGAGGATAATTCTGCCTAACACAGTGACTAACCTTCGGGTGCTAAATCTGTTAGATATTGCCTGTCTTCGGCTAGACCAGCAGCTCCTCAAACCGATTGCCTGTGTGCCATTTTTTAAAGGATATCCCCACACACCGCAGGCTGGACCTCTGTTTGGCTAATTTGATCTCAATCCATTCCAATTTGTGGAGGTAACACAAAACTGTTATGTTTCTAGATGACCTTCCAGTTCAACGCACATACACAATCCATTGGCAGTAAGTGGATGATTTCTAAGAGTTCAAAGGCTCGGTAGAAGAATGCACACAGGGAGATGGCCGTTATTTTGCAGTTTAGGAAGAGAGTGTGTCTTATTTTAACTATGCAATTAGTAAGACGTAGACCGATTAGGTATTGGGCACGTGACGTAGTTGTAGTTTGCCTCACTCGACGCCCAGTGGCCCCAAGATTCAAGTTTGAGCTCCGGGTTACCCAAACCTGATTGGTCGATGACGAAGAGGGTAATTCCAGCCCTCTTTGTCTGCGCTGGAATTGATTCTGTATTAGTAGTTATCATTATGTGGGCGCACGCAAGGTACTAGCTTATACACAATCAGATGAACATGTTCAATACTATAACCCTATCGGTTAACGTCCCCTCTATGTCAAGCGTGATATTAGAATAAATCGTAAGTTTTTTGCCTTGGTACAAATCCGATTCCCAGACGACATGCCAAAGAAAGAAGAGGCTTCCCTGGGAGAGGTTTGTTTGAATTCTGGCGTTTTTAGTGGTGATTGAGCCTACACATTTTTGGAGCCTGAAGATTCTTGCGCGTTATAATAATAATAATATGGCGCCTTTTTCTTGATCCTTACGTTGTCAGACTGTGGGTTTGAATCTGACTGTGCTAGGAATTTTGGAACAGGCTGACGGACAATACACATACGATCGAGTTTAGGCTTCCATAAGCAGTGTCGTCACAAGTGTGGACAGGCGGCGACACTCAGAGCACGTTAGGATTGCAACTGGCCACCCCTTTGACTCCTACAACTAATTCTCCGTTTGATAAAGTATACAACCGACAACTATCAAGCAGCCAACTGCCCCTCTTCTGTTCAGGTCCTTAAGGTTTTGTCGGACTAAATCTATGGCGCGCAATTGATGGGATCACGCGATCGCGCCCCGAGGAGAGTTACGGGCACATTTGTACTCAGGAGCCTCAGCAACACAACAGACGACGTCCAGAGGTAGTCTTTCTGCATGTTGTGCTTTAAAGCCCCTCTCGGTGTGTGTTGCGTGTGCCATCCCGATGGCGCCAGTGGGGAAGATACACACACCCACACAGACACTCACTTATCCTCGCCCTCGTAAATATCGTCCCGCCCTCCCTCCTGCCCCCCCCCCCTTATAGACCTGGTGGGAGGGGGAGGCGGCGTACGCGAGGTCTGTGATGGACCAATGAGCGAGCAGGTAGGGGGAGACTCAGCGTTGCCGCGTCAATGCTCGGTGTGCGGATTTTAAGGGAGTACGCGCGTGTAGAACGAACCATTATTTTAGCGGCAGCGACAATTAGGAACGCGTGCGTGCGCGTGCACGCGGGTGAGGGAGACTGGGGTGGGTGCGACGCATGCATCCCCACGACAGGCTGAGAATGGCGGGCCAGAATTTGACATAGGCGGGGTGAACGTTCACAAGAGCGACGGTTGTATTGAAAAACAGCGAGCAGGATCCACATTAGGACGATGCCCGGCTTCTCAGTGAAGGAACTTATGTCTGCCAGTGGCAGTGCAGTGGAAATCCGGAAGCAGTCTGTGGAAGATACCAACAACCGGAACCAGTTCAACGGATCTGGCGACTTTTTAGCCCACCGTCACCCACCCGAAATAAGCTTTGGCGGTTGTCTAACTGAAATTGTCAATGTCACGTCAGCTGATCTGTCCTCCACCGTTGAGGCCGCGAAGGCCTTGGTTGAAGATACCTCAGTCCTGGAGTTAGGGCGGATGAGACTTCTGCTAAATGCTCTCCTTGGATCGGATGAAACTGCGGCTGGTCCGACCCCGAGTTCAGTACTGCGGATAGCCAAACTGCCCTGTGAAGGATCACCGACAGAATGTTTCCTAATGCCTACGCTGTCGAACAGCCCGAATGCTGATGAAACAGCCCTACTGAGAACCTGCAAGAGTGCCTGGGCTTTTGTTCGGCTAATGGCCTCGGAGGAGCATGGTCTTCGGAATCAGCATCTGGACGAAAAAATGAAATCTCTTGCATCCCTGTTAGAGGACCACCTCTCCCCTCTGCTACACAAGCGCCAGGCAGTGCCCTGCAGTTTTGAGACTGTAAAGAACAAGGCACACTTCAGCGGTGAGATGAATCAACTAAGTAGTGATGTGCCAACTGAAATGACGAACTTTCTGGGAAACATGTGCCTACCTTTTCAGCCGCCATTTGCAATCAGTTCAGATATGGAGAACTCGTTTGATTTGTCGAAGGAAAGTGGTGCCTTCTTATCAGGTGGGTTGCATTGCCCTTTTCGGTAGGGCTGCCTTGTATGGTCAGCTAAACAAGACGAGGGAACTGCCCCGTCTGCTTAAAATGGGTGGTCTTGCGGTAAATTTCAGGGGGAAGTAAATATGCCCGTGTCTTAAGGCTAAGACTTACCCTAACATAAAAGTGAACTTTATCCTTAGTCTTAACCCTAGCCCCACATTAAACACAAACCCTACAGTTAACACGGTAATAACAGTAATCCCTAGCCAATTCATGACCCTACCCCCAAATCGGACCTTTACCTCGAACTTAAACCTAATCTTCAAGTTAGCCCTAAACATGATTACCTTGGTATTCACCACGTGGGCGGTTCATTTTTCTGTGTCCTGTTTAGGCAGCCATACAAGGCGGCCTTACCCAATTTTCGAATACAAAGTCTTCGATAAAACTGAGTAGATGGTATCTGATGCAAAATTTGCAACACAGGTGACAGGGCGTTCTATCCGACTCATTGCTCATCAAAGTTACTTATAATAGAGGTCAAAGCAGTCAACGTTTCGAATGAAATTTCAGGCTTTGACAATAGGACTGGCTGACGGCTCCAGTCGTTTTTGGTAAAACTTAGCGACAATCCATGGCGTTGGCAATTAAAGGATGAATACAATGGGGTAAAAAATGTAAAAATAATAATTAGCTCAGATAAGTGTGAAAAAAATATCTGTGTCTACAAAACTAAAACAGTCCAATTAGTACCTACAGACAACCGTTAGCAGTAAAATATAAGAAGTATTATTACGTCTTTATTTATTATTATTTATTTATTATTTATTTATTATTTATGTCTTTTATTATTATTACGTCTATTATTATTTATTTTATTATTTACGTCTTTATTACGTCTCTTTTTCTTGACATCAGAAGTAGGGCGTGTTTGTGGTTCTGTGAGGGGTGCAAATTGAGTGGGAAGAAAATGCAGCTGTTGCCGTTTTTGAGGGAGAAAGTAACCAAGGCAGCCAATCCGTTCCTTTTTGCCACAGCGGACAGATTGCAAACACTTACAACTTCTCCTATTCCATAGCTCCGTCGTAGAAGGCTAAGCAGAATGATAAGAAACTGAAACTCGATGTTCCACATTGAGAGGTCGACCTAACATCTGCATGAACCCTCCAGACAGTGCTGCCCGCACAATTACTTTTTGTGTTAATTGACGGCAAGAAGTATGCCTCCTGAGTCTCGGGCTCAAACCCTGGATCTAGTTGGCCCACAGCCTACTTCTGAACCCTCATTAAATCTCGCATGATGAAGGGAACGAACATAGGTAGTTTCGGGACGCCAGACAAAACTGACCAGGTCCCAGCCCCGTCTAGCAACCCTAAGAGTTGGACTTGGACGGCCCAGGGTAGGGATGTCTTGCATGGCCGCCTAAACAGGCCATGGTAATAGGAATGCGCCTCGCCCGCTTAAAATAGATGAGCTAACGGAAAATTTCCGGAAGCGTCAATATACCCGTGTCTTAACACTATCCCTAACATAAAACTAAACTGAAACCTTAACCCTAACTCTAACCTAAACCTAAACCCCACAATTAACACGATAATAACCTTAACCCTTAGTCTAATGATGACCATACCTTAATGTCATACTTAAATCTAACCGTAATTTTTTTCTATTTATTCTGACGTTCTGAAGAAAATTGCCCAGGTGGTAAAAGCTACTGATTTGGTGGGAGAAGGTACTGCATGGTAGGTTTTTAAGCAGAGCAGGAAAGCTCAATTCAACCAACTCGACCTTCTACCTGCTACCGGACTCAGGTTGGCGATCAAAGGATGTTGAAGGATGCCGTCTTTGTACAGACATCCACTCATTTCTAACTAATTTGATCCCAATTAGTGGACGGAAAATGTGGGGAGTGGAACAGAGAGTGAGGTAGATGCAGCCAAAAGTCTGCTCTCACGCCAGTCATTATCCCTGCACCACCTTGCTGTGCAGTATATAGTGGACTACGACGGTCGAACTGCCAGAGGGACCAGTAGAAGTTACAGTTGTAATTCTATTAGTACTATTAGTGTTAGCTTGGTAACACCAGTAACAATGGTAGACTAAGATGCAGCAACCATAGAAGCATCGCAGCAGCAGCAGCAACACCAGCAGCAGTCAAATTAGTATGTTTTGTTGTTGTTGTTTTTCTCGTTGTTGTTGTTGTTGTTGTTGTTGTTGTTGTTGTGGTTGTTATCGTTCTATTATCAGTATTATTTGCAGTAGTAGTAGTAGTAGTAGTAGTAGTAGTAATAATAGTAGTATTAGTTGTAGTAGTCATAGTTGTTGTATACTTAGTAGTCGTCGTAGTCGCCGTAGTAGTAGTAGTAGTAGTAGTAGTAGTTGTTGTCGTAGTAGTATTAGTAGTAGTAATAATAGAAGTAGAAGTAGAAGTAGTATTAGTAGTAATAATAATAATGGTAGTAGTTGTAGCAGCAATAGTTGTTGTATTATTAGTAGTCGTCGTAGTAGTAGTAGTAGTTGTTGTTGTTGTCGTAGTAGTATTAGTAGTAGTAATAATAGTAGAAGAAGTAGTAGTAGTATTAGTAGTAATAATAATAATGGTTGTAGTTGTAGCAGTAATAGTTGTTGTATTATTATTAGTCGTCGTAGTCGCCGTTGTAGTAGTAGTAGTAGTAGTAGTAGTAGTAGTAGTTGTTGTTGTTGTCGTAGTAGTATTAGTAGTATTAGTAGTAGTCGTAGTAGTAGTAGTAGTAGTAGTAGTAGTAGTAGTAGTAGTAGTAGAAATAGTAGTAGTAGTAGTAGTAGTAGTAGTAGTAGGAGTAGGAGTAGTAGTAGTAGTAGTAGTAGTAGTAGTAGTAGTAGTAGTAGTAGTAGTAGTAGTAGTAGTAGTAGTAGTAGTAGTAGTAGTAGTAGTAGTAGTAGTAGTATACGAGCGGATCACCGCAATGGGCAGTTGACGGACTGTTGGGGCAGGTAGGAGTGCAAGAACCGTAGCACCCTTTTGCAACAGTCCTTTGAAACATCCTGGTTAAATTCTATGAATTCTTCCACATTCCCTAGGAATGGGAGCAAAAACTCCTCTGAGGTTCAAACCCCCTCTCTCTCTTTTTCCGGTCTTCGTTCTAAAACTCCGTAAGCCTCACTTAGTTATAAAGGGACGTCTGAAGCGAATACAAACCGCGTAAAATTGATACGTGCACATATGCAGAAAACATTTTTCCTTGGATGAACCTGGACCCTTCGTTTACATTCAAGTGATTTGGGTCGCTGAATTGGGGGTGGGAGGTCTAAATGCGTGGTAGATTAATACCTTCCTCTTGATGTTCCCAGTCGAGCATACAGGTGTCCAATTACATTTATAAGATAAGTATTGCTTAGAAGATCTCGGCAAAACATGGGACCAGGAACCGCGCGTAATACAAGTGGCTTTGCGCTAAATTCCAGGGGAATTAGGGTTGGGGTTGATATTAAATATCGGGGGTCAGGTTTAGTGTTAGTGTCAGGACCCCGGAGTATTAACACTTCCAGGATATTGAGGCAAGGGCAGTCCTATTCCTGTGTCGTATCGGCATACCACATGAGCCATTCCGACGTAATGTAAAAGTACTTTTATCTTATGGCAAATGAAAGAAATACCTACTTGCTTCAATCGTAGATATGATCAGACAGAAAGTTGCTCGCCACATGTAATTATGTGAACAGTCTCCTTTTCTATGTTTCTTATGCAACGGTGTCTCTTCTTCGACGTTTTTGCCACCAATAGGAATTTACATAATAAAAGTAAACTGCACTGAAATGGGTAGCCCTTTACACATGTTTTCCAAACCACTCTTTCAGATGCAAACTTCCCACTGGGACCATTTCGGCAAAACCGTAAACCAAAGCGCATCCGCACGGCTTTCTCACCTTCCCAGTTACTTCGTCTGGAGAATGCATTCGAAACGAATCACTACGTGGTTGGACAGGAGCGAAAGAAACTGGCTGAGTCCCTCAGTCTCACAGAGACCCAGGTGAGATACAGCGTTGTTTCTCATGGATTATATACGGACGCGTGTTCTGTTCTTTTCTCCACTATCCCCTTTGCAAGTGTACCGTATTCCATAACTATTCAAGAAGAAGTAAACTAAAAGGTTCACTTTAGAACGTTTAGGGTTTGAAAATTGTAATTTATTGACAATATCGACAACGGTAAGAATGTGGATTTCCGGATAACAGGGTAGAGTAAAAGGCTGCCAGCGAATGTTTGTGCAGATCTGCTAACCGGCAACGAATGCTTGCAAGACCTCCCTAACGATCACGATTGACAGTTAGGCATGCAGTGCAGACACAGTGGTAATTTGTGGGCAACTTTAAGGGCGGTAGCGTGTAGGCAATAAAAAGAAATTTATATGCCCACCGTCATCGTTGAAGTGAGCTGGTATTTTTAACACTGCATTAGGCCGTATCACACGTCTACCTACACGCCTAACCCCACCCCAAACATCTACTATTAACGTTAGCCATGGCGTTCATTCAGGTAAGCATTCCTTGCCAGGCTAGTTCGTCTTTAGGACACTAATTAAAATATATTGGTTAGACGCCTGACCTTTCCGAAAGCAAGTACTGTCTCCTTCATTGTGATAACGGGCATCAGGATAAGTTAACTATCATAATCATATTCCGAAGCCACCCTTTCGTAGTCATAGTTTTGTCTTCTTCTTCTTCTTCTTCTTCTTCTTCTTCTTCTTCTTCTTCTTCTTCTTCTTCTTCTTCTTCTTCTTCTTCTTCTTCTTCTTTTTTTCTTCTTCTTCTTCTTCTTCTTCTTCTTCTTTTTTCTTCTTCTTCTTCTTCTTCTTCTTCTTCTTCTTCTTCTTCTTCTTCTTCTTCTTCTTCTTCTTCTTCTTCTTCTTCTTCCTCTTCTTCTTCTTCTTCTTCTTCTTCTATCGCCTATGTTTTCTTCCATTCAGGAACTTTGCAACTGGTGTGTTCCAGGACTGACACGTGACACTAACAGAGTTCCAGCGTCCCTCCCGCCTACAGCCGAGTCTGCCGCCAGGTCTGCTTTGGCGCGGTACACAGGGGAAGAACAGATGGACTCCGCTCGTGTCTTTTTTGTTATGAGTGCGACTCCTCTAGCTCAAAACTAAGACGAGGGGGGGGGGCGAGCGACGAAAGTCAGTATCTTAAGTTAGTATCACAGGAGTAAAACCGCACGCACCTGCGTGTCCGGGTCGAGGGGGCGGGGGAGGATGGTGTTTGTGTTAGCACCGCCTGTTTATCAGTCTGCGTCCTCCAATCCGGCCACCAGCTCGACATCTGCCAGTGTCAGATTCTAGTGTCCGGCGCCATCCTCCACCCCCCCGCTGTAAGTTCGTCGCAGGGTGTGCAGCCGAGGGAAGGGGGGGGGGAAGAGAAAGTGCAGGGGCACCCAGACTTCCCCAAGGCTCCACATGCCAACGCGTTACTGATAGCACAGGCGGGTGGGACAAAGTTAACTCTCAAAGAATGCGCTGAGGTTTGAGGGGAAAGGCTGTGAGGCAGACACGGTGGACGGGTTTGTGGAGCTTGGTGCCACCCTCCGCCTATTGATTGACCATAGAGCCGTCATGGGGTTCGCCAAGTGCAAATTGTTAGCGCGATACTCGCCGAATACTTTGCTCAGTTAAATGTACCGCAATGACAGGGTACTCCAACCGTGGGCCTTGACTTGACAGCCGCATGAGACATCTGTCTACTGAACAAAACCATATATCAATTGAGGTTTTGACAGAGTTGAATAATTCGTTTGCTCCAGTTGTAAAAAACTTGGCAGCCTCAATGGGATTCAAACCCACGAGAGCAAGGGGAAGGCTTCATTATAGCCGACACTTTAGCCACCTGACCTACGAGGTCCCCACCGGGAGCCGTGAGTTTAATCACACCTGGATAAAGTTACTCGTCCAGTTTACTGCAACGCATGGAATTCCCCAATTCTGATACAGTAAAAGCAGGATTTGACTTAGCAATTAATGTAAAACCGGGCCAAAGGAGTTATAATAACCTGCCAAAATCAGGCCTGGTTGAGAGATTGCCAAACGGTCTTACTACCCTCTTCTAGAGTTGTCAAGTCGTGAAAATGGCAAATGACCTCTCTAGATGACACTATATGGACAATTGAATCACAAAAATGTCTGTTAGCTGTTCAAGTCACTGCTGTAAGAAGTATATTAGTATGATTACAGTAGACCTTTACAGCAAACATTTTCCAAAACCCTGCGTAAGTAATGACTGCTTCTAAACTGTATGTGGCCTAAACCACAATATTAAAACTATTCTTCGATTAGAAGAGCTTGCTGCATAATCCCAAGTGACATCAGGATGCTGGCCCTTGAACGGACTTCTCTCCGGCACTCCGCAAAATGACAACTTAAGTAGTATTCAATATTCCTATTTATTTTACATGTTCCTATAAACTCAAGTATATTACGTGGACAGCATGCATAAAAATATGAGTTTTTACACTCGTTTGATATAGAATTAAGCCATCTTCAAATTTGATCCTCGAAAAAGGCTATCTTTCAAACTAAAAAAATTGCTAATTAAGATATTTTTAGGACCAGGAAATGCCCATTCGTAAATTATGACATCTGTATTTTTGTTATTGTGGCTTGTAAAGTATGCAACATAGGCCGTAACATGTGAAATTTTATCAGTCGGCCATGTACGCATTCTATGTCTAAAATTAACTTCGTATAATTTAATTTATGCAGTTTTCTCTACGAAAAGATTTTAAGCTAAATGGCGTGGGTACTTAAGTCATAAATTTGTTAAGTTGAACGGAACTTTTCCGTTGAACGTACTGTCCACCGGTTTGCGAGCGATTAGAAAGCTTTCGTGAATTTTAGCATTTTAAATGAATTAGGTTGCACACTGCAGCACCGAACCATTTAGTGTAATAATAACTCACAACATGAGTCATGCAGTTTCCTACCTCCAGCTCGAGTTTTCATTAGTTAACTCGCTTTATTCTGCTCTGCATGATTTAGCTGGATTTAAACCTAGTAATATATCATGCAAATAGGGGCTGGATAGGTTAACGTTTAGTGACAGGTGTATGGCTTTGTGAAATAAAATATAGTTTCCCCACATAATTATTTCATTGTAATGCCAAAGCCCAATTTATTTTATGGAGGAAGCAATCACGTAAACTTTCCACTGAGTTTTGAAAATTCTTGTTATGTGCACGCAAGAGAATACTCGTAGACTATAGAGCTCCAGTAGGTGTAAGTAACCCCACAATGACCGTCCAGGGCTCACACAACTTCTCTCTTAACCAAGGTTAAGGTCTGGTTCCAAAATAGACGCACGAAATTCAAAAGAGTTCGAACGGAGGTGCAGGACAGTGGCGGATCAAACGTGGAAGTTATGCAGCCAATGGCCGTCGGTACCAAGGTCGCTTTTTCGAAAAAAGGCCCCAATATTACAACCAGCGAGGCAGTGGACGAGAAATCCTTTCAAGTCGAGTGTTTACCAATGAGCACTTGTAAGGTGGGTAACTTCCCTTTCAGCCATTCCTCGGTGGATGCTAGTTTTTCCCCCAGCGGGCTGCAGTTCCCGCCTCCGAAACCCGAATGCAGCGCAAGAATAAAACCAACTGGAAATACTACTGCGACGACCTTCAAATCCACCTTCAAGGTCCCAACTTCCATGTTTTTTACTTCACTCTCCTCCCTTCACCCTACTGCTTTCCTCCATGCCCAAAGCCGCTGATCACCAAGTCCCCAAATGCGAGTCTCCAAATATTATCAGCTGTCGTCGAGATCAGTGGAGAAGATACTGTTAACTCAGTTTAGTTGATGTGCCTGTTGAGTCAGTTGGTTGTCGATTCATCATTTTCAAGTAAAATACTTGCCTGTGGCAAGAAAAATCCGAAGAGTCTTCTCTTGAGAGCATTGAAGGATTTCAAACAAAGTATAGTAAATATAACCTTTTTTCTAAAAAAATACACGAAATAGCATGTATAAATATCTTATCGGTTGATGAAAGCTTGTTCTGTAGCGAGACGACTTATGCAAAATTTTATGCTCTTGTTTTTAGTTTTTTAAAATTGTTCTAAAAACTGATGTGGGTTAACCTGATGCCTCTGCCACCCGTTCGGTTCGCGATGAGACATAATGCAGCTCCGGAAGGAGAACGAAGGAACACAGTATGAATTATGACTTTGCTTTCCTCATTGAGCTCTGTGGGTCTGAGACGGGAAAGAAACTGCTGTGCAACATAAGACCCCGTAACTTAACTACAGTAGAACAAAAGTAGCTGTCAGCAAATCAACGACTGACCTTCCATGACAACTTCCTGAAAGTGAGGGGGGAAAGAATCTGCCAATAATTGTGGAATCCCCGTTTTCCCCAGTCATCACTTCATTACTTTCCGCAGCTAAACCCTCCTCGTCAAAAAAAGCACTTCTTGTCCTTTCAATCATGTGCGAATATGTCAAAAGGCCATCTTTGGGCTGCAAATATTCACCCTCCAGGACTCTGCCTAAGCTTCTTTGTGCTTTGTGAGTAAGAACTTCAGGTAACGACAGCAACAGTACCGACATTAATTTCACAGTACTCACAAAACAGGTACTAGTCGAGGAATTCAGAAAGTGGCCTCACCAGTCTTCTGCGGCTTTATGGCACAGATGCGACGGATTCAGCTCATTACTGCGTCTCCAGAATGCCTCATGTGATTTCTGGAAGAACTGAGTCAACTTGTAGTTAAGCCGTCACAAGCAGGCTGCCTTGTAAACTCAAGGGACCTTAATATATTGCACTTGCCGACTAAAACTTTAGCAGTCCAGTTTACAACTCTGCCTAATTTGCACTCTTCCTTTGACGTATTCTGAGTACTTAGTGAGGCTTTTTACTGGGCAAATGGGTGTGGACAAGGATTAGCAAGTCATGCACACTGCCTGGAGCAGACAGGTATTTTGCTTACAGGAAGTTACTAATTCGACAGAGGCTCGAAGTCGACCCGCTTCGCGCTCCTTAGATGAATAGGCTGACATCTGTGCTCAGTGGCGTTGGGCGGACCGTGCTGACTTCGGGTTAGGAATTCACTGGGAATTGTCTCGGCAGGCTGGAGGGGTTCCGGCAGTCGCTCCCTTTGATCAACACCTTACACAAATTTTTTAATTTGTTCGGTTGAAGCAGTAACCACCCCTCCCCAGCGTATCCGGTTTCATCTAATTTCCTGTAAACTGACGGCGTCGGTGTGGTGATTACGGATTCAGGAAGCTTCAGGAAATTGATTATTGCCGCCCGACCTCAAGGAAGCACAGTTCAACAGTGGCCTCCGAAGTGGTGCGAAGTTGACAAAACCTAAAACTTCCGACTGCCAGGCGGTCAAGTTAAGAGCACATGTGCAGAGTTCCGCGGCGGCTTGACAACGAGCAAACCGGAAAATAGATGTAAATTACGAATTTGTGGAGAACCCAAAGAAAAACCTAAGCGTTTAAATTTTGCTGCAAATTAAAGCACGAAATTGGATTAACGTCCTCGGGAGAAAAAAAAATTTCAGTGCTCAACCCGAAAGGTTATGTGCATATTTGAGTCGAATTTTAGTAACGTCAGCTGAATACATGCGCAGTGTTCCCAGTCAACCAACGGGAAGTCAGTGGTATACGGGGTGAGTCAAAAGTAGGCTTAAACTTCGCGTTCGCTTTGCATGCTTTAAAAACCATTCAAAAAACAAAAAAGAACGTTTTTTGGCACATAATGAAACAAAAATAACAGGAATCAATAAAACTAAATAAGAAATTGATAAAACGTGAATAAGCAGTAAAGAACACTGTAAGCCCAATTTTGGTCCACTGATATTGATTTATGGTGGGCATGATAAATCAGCACCCGTCTTCCACCTTAAAGGGAAGTTATAACAGAAAGACATGATATCCAGCAAGTGCTGGCATCATTTGCCATAGGGAGAATGCGATTTGTGGCAAGGATTGAGCAAAAATTTCGACAATCGGCTTTCCCTTCCGTACACAGGCATTTTGCGAGTAGGACAGCTAAGGGTAACCAAATGTAACTGTTTATGCGGCCCGACGTTAAGATATTACAAGGGCGGTACGCCTAACCTCCGGTAAGCTCCGAGAAAGGGGTATGACCCGCAAAACGTGTGGCCCTGCCTGAAGGTCCAGGGATATTAGGTTTAGGGTCAAGATTGGTTTTAGAAGAGACTTGTTGGAATTTAAAACAAGGGATTACTCGCTGCATAGCTTAGAGAAAAAACGAATAACCACACACATGCACCTGACAGCATGAAAAGCCAGAGATCAGTGGAAGACTTCTAGATAGTTTGTAAGTCAGAGGGAGTTTTTGCCTGCAACTGCACCCAAATTTCACTGTGAATCAAAGCCCAAAACATCACATTAATCTGGGAATTAATACCTAAAATGGTGCTACAGTAAGAGAGGCGTGGACGAAACTTTCAAATTAATGTGATGAGCCTTAAAAAAGACCTTTCTTCATCATATTTGACAATATCTCCTGATATGTTATATCCTCTATGCTTATCAGTTGTCGTTTACTTCCTTAGTACTGATAGACAGGAATGGTTTGTTGACGATCTAGGTGAACCGTAATTCATTATGAAACTTAGTGTATGAAAGCGTGGGGTATTTTATCTTAAATAGTTTTGGAATTCAAATAGTTTCTTTTTATTGAGAGCGCACGTTATGTTTACAGACCGTCTAGAGCTTCAAACTGCCGCGTATGCATGGGCAATGAACGCCCTTTATATGTCTATTTAAGTAACACTCCCAAGACCACCTACATGCCTTTTTGAAACAAAACAATTTATGTCTTTAGCGTAAATGTTTGCGAAATTGCCATACAAATTAATAGGCAAAGGTCCATAAGTTAGGGGAAGCACCCACTGCCCTTTTAGTGATCTTATATAGAGTCAAAGTGGCCCGGAACATATCTTTACGAATACTCGGGATGCCACGATGCGCAAATAATCAGGTGACGATAGTTCCTCTCCATCCATATACCAACGCGGCTTATGTAGTCCTTGTTAGTCAAAAACCACGAAAAGACGTCAGATAGTGGCTGCTGAAAACCAAAAGGGTAATGCAAATAAGTTAAGTGACTGAGCACCTGCTGGACACCGACCCTGTTTCCTGTGATGACGGCCAGCCTGCCACGAAACGACGAAAACCGCAGCGGTGCGAGGTAGTTAATTTTCTAAAGGCGTTTAGAAGCCGATGCCTGCGCGTTCGGCCACGGAGGACCCAAGCAAAAACACTGCCATACATTTAAGACGTTTCAGAAGCGATTGGCCACATTGTTGCCGGACTAGGTTTTTGCATTACGCACCAGCCCAAAGCTACCACGCGCAGCAAGGTAATGACAATCAAAGACCGAATAAACCCCAAATAGCAATCTGGGGTAGTGTATCGTATCCCATGCCTCAACTGTACTTACAATTACACAGGCCAGACTGAAGGCGTGCTGGGATCCTGTGTACGGGAACATAAGTTGACTGTGCGACGGGGCAAATAACTATCGCAAAGTGCTGCCCACACCTAGGAAACGGACCGTGAGTTCATATTCGCAGCCGTCAAGATAATCGCTCAAACCGAAACAAGCCGATCTGAGAATTGATTAAAGCCTGGTCCATGGATGGGAACTCAATCAATCGATGCATCGATTTGGTGCCGGCATACAGAGCCCTGTGCAGTAACCTTCTAACGGGTGTCATTGATTGGCTTGTAACCCCTATGAATTTCGCCGTTTTGTTGCTGTTGCTATCCGTGACGATGAACTCCTGCACGAGTTCGAAAGCTCAGAACAATAACCAACCTGCACTGGTGCTCGACCAGTATTCACCTTTTTTTGCTGTCCTGGTAGCCAGCCTCCGCTGTTAATCTTCTTCCATCCATATTCAGATCTATCTATTTACCACAAGTAAAAAAAGCAATGACGGGTAAGTCGGCTGCCCAGTCATGGAAAAGTGCGGCTCATGCTCTGCGTTCACCAACTGCATCCGCAGCCATCATTGGCCATTTGAAGATTCATTCCCGAGCGCCAAAAGTGGCCGAATCTCGCCGCATCTCCAGGTCTGACTTAACAATAGCTGGCTTCTCCTGTACTAGTAACCGCGAAAAGAACGTCGCGGAGGATATCCCCGTCGAGTCGACAGAGTATATAAGTGAACTGGCTAAGACGATTGCCCTTTACTGCCCCAACAGCCTGACTGGCGGTGATGTTATTCGCGGAAAAACTTCGCAGTGGGAAATCACTGACAGTAGCCTCACGCGCTCTGGTTTCTGTATTCTGCCGAGAGTACATGCACTCCCAAAGCCGAAAGAACATGCTGTACGTAAGTTTTAGGCGACTGGTTATGTGCCAGTCGGCATCATCCAGGTAGACAAGATAGCCGACTGCGTCAGGTAGTACTGTGCACTTGGTAACCTGCACCTCCTTGAGGGAGGTTGCGAACAGGGTCGGCGAGGTCAAGGGTGGCGATAAAAGAGTCCGCACCACCTGAACGTGCCCTCCATCGTGGAATGTTGTTAACAAAACCACATTTGTTCTAGGGCTAAAAGGAATGGACTAGCTAACACAACCGTATCGGACTCCAGCACTTATGCAATGATTCTCAGCCCAAGGAGCTTCCAGAGAATGCTTCTGTAGACGAAGCGAAAGACCAGAGAACTTTCCCCAATCAGTTAACCCTCCTCTTTTGAGAAAACGCGTTTATTCTTGGAAGTTTTGCGTCCTTGAGGGTAAAAAACGGCTCAGGAGGATTTTAGTGGCGATCTTTGCGACAGTTCCGACTGGACCATTTTTTATACCAATCGGTATGGTTTTCCCTCCTGAAGAAAGATATGAGAACGATAGTTCTGCAATCATAAAGGACAGAATAGGGGTTGCATACTTGCCAAATATTTTTAAGCTTCTCAGACATAATCCCATTACACGTTATCCTTATTTTGCATGGTTGGAGCATGTCGTTTTGGGTCAACGTAAGCGTTTTTGGGTTTCTTTCCCTCATTACAGGAAAATCGGGGACTTATTGACATTCCCTAGATAAAAAAACCGAGGTACCTACTACTGCGCAGGATCTTTCTCAGAACACTGAAGAACTGCTCATACTTTAGCGACTTTAGCAATGAATTGCATTAAAGACACTTATGTACAGGGGTAAATATTTGTGTAAAAGACAGTTTATTCTCCTTCGGGGAATTTTGAGTTCCCAGGTTTAAGTAATTTGAGGGAAATCGAAGCCTAGAGAAAGGATTATAATTGTTAACGAAGGAAATGATTTACGGTCCACCTTGGTCTACAGAAATTTCTTTGGACAGATCACGTCCGGCAAGTAAGCTTGGGCTCTTCAGAAGGAAACCTTTTCTCTGATTTCCGTCTATCGACTAAAAACGCTGCTGTTACATCTGCCCTCTTCATGCATTTATGTACGGAAGAGAAGAATAAGATATCCAAGAGAACAAAAATAGCTAAGAGTGATAAAAACTTTTCAAAAAATTCACTGAACTTTCCAAGAAATAAAGACAACAACCTTGCTATAAACCCTTTCAAGGTGCTTATAATTTATTGTAACTTTAGCAAATTTAAATAAATACATGTTCCAAGACAATTGTGCTTAGATAGCTGACGTTTTGAATGCACAAAATATCCACCATGGATAGATTATTCTCTGTTTAGCTTGAGTTGCGTGCCCCTTTAAGATTTGGCGCTCATAATTTGTTCCAGATGGCAGAGAATTTCCACATCCGGGATAGTCAGTCGCTCACAGTCCAAACCCACCGTTTTAGCCACTGCTGATCGAAACTCTAACAACTGAAAGAAAAGGAAAAGAAAATTCCGCGTAATTGATGATGCAAAACAGTAGAAGGGAGACGCCTTTGAGCCTCCCATCAACCCATACCGCCGTCAGTCCGCCTAACGGCCACTGCTGATCGATTGGTTGACCTGTGCTGGACCTAGCGTGGACTCGACACCCGAAACATGGTAACTATCCTACATGCCTAACTAACCAACCCATGTACTGAGAGTAATTTCTGTGGCAGAATCAGTCGCCTCTGTCTGCCAAAGTCCAAGAAGAAATCAGTTGTTGAATTAATTGAGGTGGACAAAAGCAGGGACCTCTTCAGTCGCTAAGAATGCAGTGGCAAAATTGCATAACTTTTACTTCTTTCACCCGCAGAAATATCTGAGGTAATTATTCTTCTTTTTCAAATTGTTGACCACGAATAATGTAATCGTAGGCCACTGTGAATCATGGTTAGAAGAGCCAAGGGAAGCTTAATTTGTCTAAGTTTCAAGATTGTAGTATTGAATAAGGGCTAGGGACAATATTTATTACTAAAGACTATGAAAATAGGGAAGTTTTACAGGCAGAGTTCCTGCGCATCTAAGTCAGGGAGATTCCTTTATTTCGTCGTCTATTGTCATTAACATTGAATTCAACCCTTTTGTTTAAAAGTCACTCCGTGAAAACCTCCATAAATATCTGCCCACAATGTGAAGTGCTTCCATTCAGCTTTCAACTCCCTGAATATTCAACTGGTCTCCTGTTTGCGCAAATTAACTGAACCCCCTCTCTCTCAAGTTATAAAAATTAAGAACGAATTTTTCTACAAAATATTGAAAAGTCAATTAAATCGGACCATACGCATATGCACTTTTCTTGCAGTACATTTAATGTGTTAACACTTTCGCAAATACGTTTATATTTTCCGCAGGTCCTCTCCCATCTCGTAGCAAATTCTCGGTGGTGATTAATTCTTAAAGAGACAACGGGATAAAAGCGTGTTAATTGTAAATGCTTTTGTGAAGAACGGTATAACGGATGCAGTTGACATTAAAGAATGGAATGACATCGCGTGGTCCAACAGAACACGCAGACCACTGGCGCCAATTTTGACACACTTCTTGTTCGCACCGAAAGGCCACCACCAACCCGCTACTGAATAGAAATCAAATAAATTTAATGTTCATATAACTTCTGAGCTAGGGGTGGATTACGGTACCGCGACTGAATGCAGTCTCTCTACCACCTCTTCTGCCCCACCCCCATACTCTCCCTCTATCTACAACCGGTTTATCGTCTCAACTTAGGCAAATAACCGAATAGAAACACGTCTCAAAGGCTGCACGAAAACCGACGGCGCCGATTGGTGAAATCACGAGCGCGGAGTTTAAGGGATGCAAGAAAGGACGGTGTGGTTAGGCGTAGATGAACATCTGGTCCTCATTCCTCCTAAAATGATGACGGAGTAGAGTTAACGAGACGCATGTTGCTAAGCTCTGAATACAATCTACAGCACTAAACTCTTCTGCAAATAGACAAACCCAATCGAGGGAGAAAGCCCAGTTCACAGAAGACTTGGGCCTTCTGTCCAACGTTAAAATGAAAAAAAATATGGTAAAATGCTCAAATGTCACCGAATCTCCTTATGCAACTTCCAGCACTGCATTTTACTAACCACATGTCTCATGCTTAACTCGAGAAAGTCTGTCTTAAGCTACACACATTAACGTTAGGGTAAATTGGGCGAACATAAATTAATGGGAAACCTTGAAACAAAGGTTACCTGTTAGCATATTAAATCCTACATTATGAACGATAAAATTCAAAAAGAAAAACTTATCCATAGTGTTACTTCTTCTAAATTAAAATTCTCCCTCATGAATGACCATCTAATTCTTAGAAGCAATAAACGGAGATATCAAAAGATCAAAACCATTAAAGGCATCCCTCAAGGGCACAAACATTTCACAGAGAAAGGCGTTAATTACTTGAAACGTATAAGGGTATGATAGCAGCAATGCAACGATCCCTAGCTGATTAGTAAGAAATAAATTACAAAAGTCACTTTAAATCAAAGTAGAGGCCAATGCTACCAAATTTCCTCAAGGTTTCGCCATGTCCTGTTACCCAAGTAAAACCCGTTTTCGCCAAATTATTTTGTGAGCTGAATTTTAAATGCAATAAAGACAAATAAATAACAACCACTAATTCCTAGTGTTTATAATGGTTAACTAGTACAGAGAAAAGTAGAATTCAATGTCAGTTTTGCTGCACACTAGTGTACTGCATCTTGCAGTTTTTAATATGCTCGTCTGCACAATGGTGATAATTTTCCCTTAGTATGCACGCGAGCGATTTACGTCACCAGGCTTGTTCAGAATCCACTCTAAAACACAGAATGCGTTGGTCTAGCGAAAGATTGGTTGACGAAGACAAACATTCCCCTAATGGCCGTCTTTGAAACAATGTTGAGATGAAGGTTGATGGATAATCTTAACTATGAGCAACAATATCTGCTAAGACCTTGGATACTTCGATTACTTTTCTGGCATTTACAGTCGTGTCGTTAGTACCTAGGAAGGTAACTACATAGTAAGTTAACCAGGGGTTCAGACTTTATCAGTTACGATTGAGTATATTCAGAGACAAGAAAACGCCATCCACTGACCTGGTTTGACGGTCAGAGAGGTCCCTAGCCCGTCATGCATTCAACCTAGATCATTAACGAACGCTCACCCGACTCTTGTCTTTGACGCGAACTATTTTTATTCCGAGACTGACCTCAATATATAGCAAAGGTTCAATTTCCTCGATTGGCAGGAAATAGGCTCCACTGGAGTTTAACGCAGGAGGTAATACCTATGAGTGACGTTTCAATATCCATATGGCTGAAGCTAAAGTAAGTGATGTGGTGATGTAACTTTCCAACAGGAATTAGTCTGGTCACCCGTGGCAGCCATGATAAATTCACATTAGCAATTTAAATGTAAAGGACTGTGTCATAAATTATAACTTCAATCTTCTTGAAACTTCCAGATAAATATTTGCCTGATTTAATGCCTGCAGAGTTCAAAAGCCTGCTGTCTGTCAAGTGTCTAAGCTAGAATTCAGTAATTTACGACTACCCCGAAGAAGGGTAGGAAGGAAGGGAAATTGGGAACTTGGATAAGAATACACAATGGGGGTAGCCTGGAAACCACAGGACTATGCAAAAACATATGCAATACAACAGAGTTATCTGAAGTACTGAACAGTACAAAACGAAAGTGTTGCAAAATTTCCATCATTAAATATTTTCCACATAACTATTTCAAATCAATGCAAACAGTGAATTTAAGTATACCTCTGCATTCTGTGAATGGGAGGTAAGCACTCTCAAAAAATTAATGAAGCTTGACCAAAACCTCGGATATCCCTCCTGGATTCAGCCAACTTTCGCAGTTAGACTTGTGTGCGCAAAATTGTAATTACCAATGAGAAGGTAATATAAATGCACTAAATCAACTTATGCCTTTTATTGATTTTATATGGTTGACGTTTCATAGAACCCGGTGGATTGAAGTCTACACTTTGGTCCAGGCAAAGAAATATGCTGCAGATATTTCAACTGGCCAGGACGATATTTAGAAAGGTTAGAAGATCCTTACAGAAAGCCGATTCCTCTTAAAAGCGTCTTGATATTCCTATGTCAACCGAAATGTTTAAACTACAAAAGAGATCTACGTCAGTGAATTGTAAACAAAGCAGGAATTTCCAATTTCTTGAACTTAATTTTGCTTTGTATAATACTGCTGGTAATCGAAAAAGTTATTAAATGTGTTTGAACTACCTATCGGTGTAATTTACGGTCATACAGAAAGGAAATTACTCTTTAACACAATGCCTTATTTACAACAGACAACTTCTTATAGGCCATAATTTATCCTATTGCCGAAAAGGATCATATTCTGCGAGATATAACCCCCGTCTAACTTCGCTAACAGACATCGAATAATCTGTAGCCTTAACGGTAGGCAATTTGAAAAGTGACCTTTCTCTGGGATTAAAAAATACCCACCTCAATTAATTCCTTAAAATGCCTCCATTGTGGAAAAATTCCTGAAAGTCCGAGGACTACAGAAGGTTGTTTACACAGTAATCTTGTATAGGGAGAGAACATGAATAGCAAATTTCCTTGCCTGCTTTTCGGTCTTTCTGGCTGCGTCGAGGGCTGCTCGATATTCCGTCAGCTGTGCAGTCACTGAGTTGCCCTGCTCGTTACGTGCGTGCTTTTCCTCACTTACAGCAGCCTCCGCATAGGCAAGCCTTCGGCGAAGACTCTCCAGTTCTTCAGCCTGACGGTCGCACCGATGCTGTAGCTCCCGGGCGCGTGTCTCTGTTGCGTGCAACACCTTGGTCTTCCCAATGGCTGCCAACTACAACAGCCAAATGGCACTGTTTCAACTGTAACGGATCGCAAAATCGACAAAATTGTTTGAATGAACGGGGAGCACTTTTAGCGTGGATGGGAATGGTTGGTCTGTGAAGAAGGTCAGCATTCCTTTTCTCCCTATCGCTGACATTTTCCACGTTATCGCTCTTGTTCCAGCTCGCATGTCCCTTACCGTCAGCATCTCCGTGACTCTCACTCGCAGTTGCCGACAGCAGTCCACTCCCCAACGGTATCTGAATGATCATTCGTCACAACCTTCCACTCCAAACGGATCAATTGTACAGTTCCTCAGCATTCGTTTGTATCTTTATGCTTCTCTTTTGTTGTTCTACTTTATATTACCGTTAACATTGATTCCATACGCTATAAACCAATGCCCTCGCTTTATCTATGCATGTGTGCTTGATGAGGTGTGTAACTATTATATCCTGTGTTACCTAACCGGAAGTTAATCCAGGTGATATATTCCGCGGGGTGTGCTACTCTTGACATCCTCAGCCACCACACAACCACCCTACGAGTTAACTAGCGACCTCGACTCCACTAGCTCAAGAGGTGTCGCTTTAATCGCTCAGATAGCTAAAAACCCTCGGTAAAGGTGCCTTTTATGGCCGCCTTAACAGGACACGAGAAAAAGAGCCGCCTTCAATGCATGTAGCTTTGCACGAAA
This sequence comes from Schistocephalus solidus, assembly GCA_017591395.1. NCBI lineage: Eukaryota > Metazoa > Platyhelminthes > Cestoda > Diphyllobothriidea > Diphyllobothriidae > Schistocephalus > Schistocephalus solidus. Next base: position 53,626 of record WEDG01004045.1, on the reverse strand, counting down.
TTCCGGGGAACTTCGGTTTACGATTAAGGTGGGGACTAGGACTTAGTTTAGGGATAAGTTTAAAGTTAAGGTCAAAGTTAGGGTTAGGTTCAAGATTAAGCTAAGGGTTAAGGTTTGGGTTCGCATTAACTACAGGGTTGAGGTTTAGGGTAGGGCTAGGGTAAAGATTAAGGTTACAGTTTAGTTTTATGCTAGGGTGTGTTAGTACTAAGACACAGGCATATTTACCCTTTGGGAAATTTATCGCAACGCAACCTATTTTAAGTGAGGTGGGGCAGTTACTATTTCCGCGTCCTGTTTAGGCGGCCATACAAGGCATCCTTACGAAACTGTGAATCCTAGGTCCCACAGGTTGGGTCACAACCGACCTCACTCGAAGCAGTTGCGTAACCCATCACCCGGGCCAAGTCGTAGAGGGTGATTGCGATTGAGTCTCAAACCGGTTAGAATAAGAGATGAACTGAAGGACATGCCCCATGTAGAGCACTCATAGTACAACTCCACAGAGGAGAAATTAGCCCCTCTAAGGCCAGCAGACTCAGTGCGCAAACAGTTGCTTTAAAAGATGGAGCTTAAATGCATATTTTGCATAAAGCGTTTCATTGCAAAATCAAAAAGAACCATTTAGTACAGAAGCAGCACTCTTTCTGAAAATGTCATTCTGTAAGCAATAGATCCTACTGAGTAGGAGGCACACGAAGAGTTCCTCTTGGCAGCCATGTCGGTTGTCTAAGACCGAGGATGTATGAGTCCACATGGTGGTGCTGGGCACCGATCTACCCCTATTGTAGAGCGCAAATGAACCTACCTAGTATAGGCAAAACGAGATTATCGACAAGGAAAAGGAAGACTGGAATGACCCTTTTAAACTTATCTTACTTGTCAGCACTGTCATTATCTCTATACTCCTAGCCGTTGTCGGCTGCCCTCCCCACTTCCCCTCTCCTGAAGACACAACGGGATGACTATGTCCCGTAATGCAATCGGTGAGTACCCCTCAACCATATTTCGCTACTCGGTTGCAACCAACAGGTCGACAAATCCAGGGCTCAGGTGTTGGCGTATTGGACTTCTAATCAACAGAACACGCGTTCGAGCCTCAGGGGTTGCTGGATAGAGTTGGCCCATGTAGGTTAGCAAACCAAAAATGACCAGTAAAGCCTCGCTTGTCCTTGTTAGTTAAATAATTTTGCCTTGGTTCATTTACGTTCTAGCTCGAACCCAAAAGCACAACGGGGCGAGTATATACCGTAGCGCTATCGATGAGCTTCGCCCGTATACCCCAGAAAATGAACGTTTCCATTTTGACTTAAAGTTTCGACACTAAAGCTTACACATAGGTCACAGGACCACCAGGAATCAACAAGCATCCGGTGGGTGTGGAGGTGCAATTACCAGTAGAGCAACGCCCACAGGCTTTACAGTAATACACAGTCCAGGAGAAGTAAAGGAGTCATCTACTTCCCCATAGACATGCTGCAAAGTCAGGTCCATTAAAATTCACTCCAAATACAAGAAAAGTTTTGCCGATTCCACAGCTAAGTATCCTCACATATAGACACTGAAGGGGAAGTAGCGATAACCATCGAAAACTACCAAGCCAATATTACCGAAGCTTTATTCTCATTCAGCGACTGAGCCTTGAGTTGTAGGTTCTCCGCCTGGAGAGATAGTATTTCCGCACGCATTTGTTCCACCTGCTTGGTTATCCTTCTTCTCCGTCTGTCCGCGTCTGTCAGTGAAGTGGCCGGACGTCTGGGCGAGGCTGCACGTGGTTCCTCCTGTTCGTTGAGGCGCCTACGGAGGATATTTACTTGCAGCTCCAGGGACTCGTTTCTGTCTGTCAGTTCTCGTAGTTTTTGCTGTAGTCGGACGATTTTCACGCGTTGACCGGCTGTTCGTTCTCCCTCCCCCGTCAAAATCTGTCGCAGTCGAGCTGAAACGACAGGCATTAAAGTCAGAAAATATATATATATATATATATATATATATATATATATAATATAGGCGGCCATACAAGGCATCCTTACCAAACTGTGAATTACAGGTCCCAAGTTCAGTCAAAACTGACCTCACTCAAAGCAGTTTCATAACCCATCGCCCATCTGAGCTATCTATATGTCAACTTCTGGCTTATAAGCCGTCATCAGACAGTAATGGCCATTCCGGTTTCCCTTTGTCGGTTTCAGTTTACCAGCATATGCTACACGTCACTATGCGAACACCTGCGAGGTCTAAAGTGAGCTCCAGGGCACAACGGAATATACATGTTCATTAAGCAGATCGGTGAGCGGCTAATAAGCCAGAAATGGCCGTTCCAGTCTCCCTTGTCTTTGTCGGTCATGTTATTCTGACTATATACTTAGCTGCTTTACGGCTGCTGGCGGGGCTTGAGAGTTAGCCCCAAGGCACAACGGGACGAGTGAGTCCTGTAACCGATCGGTGAGCGCCCCATTACCAATGTCAATATTCCCGATCGAAACCGGCAAGACAACGAACTCGTGGCACAGTATGTAGAGTGTTGGACTTCTGCCCAACAAGGTCGCGAGTTCGAGGCTCGGGCGCCGCAGCGCCTGGGTTTGGGCATGGCTGGCTGATGACGGCTAATAAGCCAGAAATGGCCATTCCAGTCTCCCTTGTCTTTGTCGGTCATGTTATTTTGTATATATATAACAATGGTTGTTGGGCGCTTACCGATCGGTTACAGGACCCAATCATCCCGTTATGCCTTGAGGCTTACTCTCAAGCCCCACCAGCAGCCATAAGGCAGCTAAATATATAGGCAGAATAACATAACCGACAAAGGCAAGGGAGACTGAAATGGCCATTCGCGGCTTATTAGCCGTCATCAGCCAGCCATACCCAACCCCAGGCGCTGCGGCGCCCGAGGCTCGAACTCGCGACCTTGTTGGGCAGAAGTCAAACGCTCAACCCACTGCGCCACGAGCTCGTTGTCTTGCCGGTTTCGATCGGGAATATTAACAATGGTAGTATGGCGCTCACCGATCGGTTACAGGACTCACTCATCCCGTTAACACTTGAGGCTTACTCTCAAGCCCCGCCAGCAGCTGTAAGGCAGCTAAGGATATATATATATATATATATATATATATATATATATATGATAGTGTGTGGTTCACCGATCTGCTTAAGGAACATGCATGTTCCGTTTTGCCCTGGAGCTCAGACTAGAGCCCTCGCAGGCGGTCGCATAGCGACGTGTAGCATATGATGGAATGGAACCGACAAAGACAAGGGAGACCGGAATGGCCATTTCTGGCTTATTAGCCGTCATCAGCCAGTCATACCCAATCCCAAGTGTGGCACACCTGGGATTCGAACCCGCGACCTTTGGTATTTGCGTCGAACGCTCTACCATCGAGCCACGGGCTCGTTGCTTTGTCGGTTGCGATCGGGAATATGATGATAGTGTGTGGCTCACCGATCTGCTTAAGGAACATGCATGCTCCGTTTTGCCCTGGAGCTCAGACTAGAGCCCTCGCAGGCGGTCGCATAGCGACGTGTAGCATATGATGGAATGGAACCGACAAAGACAAGGGAGACCGGAATGGCCATTTCTGGCTTATTAGCCGTCATCAGCCAGTCATACCCAATCCCAAGTGTGGCACACCTGGGATTCGAACCCGCGACCTTTGGTATTTGCGTCGAACGCTCTACCATTGAGCCACGGGCTCGTTGTTTTGTCGGTTGTGATCGGGAGGGCTCTAGTCTGAGCTCCAGGGCACAAAAGAACATGCATGTTCCTTAAGCAGATCGGTGAGCTTCTACAGAAGCTATTCACAAAATTGTGGTGGTTTCGATTGAATACATAAGGAGAACTGAAGCAACGATTGACGAACTTGTTTTACAGCATGGAATCATCGTGCAATTTAAGAACTATATAGTTTCTGTCTTTTAAAGATCAACCTGACTAGATACAGGCGGACTGGGCGAACCTACACAGAGATGGACCCAAACGCAGAGTTTGACAAGGTGTCCGGCAAATAGCAAATAACTTGATTCTTTGCATAGTGAAAAGTCGGGTTCCAGAATCAGCACGGCCTTCATGTACTCACCAGGTGATCAAATGACCCAAAATTGAGCCCAACCAGATTAACGATTTGAAAAAAGTCTGGGGCTTCAAAGAGAAAACTTGACTGAAAATACCTGGAAAAATGATACCAGTTTACGAGGTGGCTGCACTACACTCACTAATCAAGTCAAGTAAGCATGAATCATGGCAGAATGTATACCGGTAAAAGAACGAAAAGGGTTTTATAGTTTGGGAAAGCTTTCTTACTGAATACTGCATCCATAAGCAGGGGTATTTCGGCCTCGGCAGCTAACTCGTCAAGTTTGAGGTGATCAGCCACTTTCATCAAAAAACTGTTCAGCTGTAGAGGAAAAGGCAGGAATAGGCTATATTTTCGAGAAGTTCATTTGCATCCAGCACATGAAAAGCAATGATACGGGGAGGGGAGAGTTACAAGTTACAGTTTCAATGAACACCCAGAGAGCTTACATCTTACAAGTATAAGATGCCAACAGCAATGATGAAGCGGTAGGGTATTAATTGGAGGCTGTGCTAAGTTGCTTGTGCCAAGGAAGACAGACTCACAGGGAGAATAAACTTCAAAGAGGAAGGTTGACGGACTTCAAAGCATTTTGTAAGATTCCCAAATAAAGTATATGAATCTAGATAAAATATAAATTCTAGGCTAGGTTTTCCTGTTGTATTTAATGTTAAAATGGCGAAATCAGCCTCTTAAATCACCACGTAACCTTGAAAATTCATTTGAACCTATGCCGTCTGCTCGGAAGAACCTTTTTTCACACAGACATACTCCAAGGAGAGGTGTCACAAATTTACACATGGGAAGAGTGCGATAAGGGGGGGGGGGGAAGGGAGTCCTACATCGTGGCCAGAATTCGTTTCGGGTAGGCTGATTCAGGTGGCGGCAGTGTAACAGTAATACGGTGATTAGGGTGTTGGACTTCTGTCCGGCAGATTGCAGGTTCGAGTTTCAGGGGTTTCAAAACCTGGGGTCAGATATAGCTGGCTTATGACGGCAACCGAGTCAAATATGACCATGTACGCCTCTATCTTCTTTGTCAGTAATGTTATTCTGTCAATTAACGGGCTACTAATTGAGAATAGGTAATATATTAATAGTACATATAACGCACCGAACATTTGTCCTTTCTCAAAGCCTCGTTTACCACGGAGACCTCGGCTAGTTCATTTCGCAGCCGCTCGACGGTTTCCTCAAGTTGCAGTATACGTGAATCTCGGCTGTTTATAGCTGATTCAGCTTCTCCAGTATCACCCTGGCATTTAATGAATGCCTGAAGAGGGAACAGACAAAAGCTCAGAAACGTGCGCGGTACAAAAACGAGACTAAGACTCCTTGAAGACTATAGGGAATTTAAGTGGCTGTCATTAAACAGGTTACGTGCAAAGTGCCCCTAGTTCTTGTCAGACATATTGTTTATCACAACAGAACTTTTAATTGAATTCGATTCTTAAACAGATGTTATCATTTTTCCTGAAAATAAAAGGCGAACATTTTATGTTCATAGTAATTCTACCGAAACTGACTTCTTGAAATGCTTAGACTGCACACGAGTTTCAGAAGCCCTCCCACTTACAAAACCAATTAACTTGATCATTTACGATTAAAATTTCTCCCCTGCACGTCATGTACTTTCCTTAAAGTATACTCACAGATCCCTTTGTGTCTCCAAGAACAGGTATTTTGGTGATTATAAGTGATATGACCCAAGCTGTATTCATTCATAAAGCAATTTGTTGTTTGAAAAAAAACTTAGTCGAAGCCGAAATAATTGTCTGTCCGTGTATGCAGGAGATGCTTTCTACGAAATATGCATAGAAAAATGGTTTTATACAATTTCTGTGGGAAATATGATTAGATTTGTGTCGGACTATCACATAGTTAGGGCTTCAGGATTCATTCCCGCTGTGCACACAAACTATACAGATGTAAGGAGTTGAAGGATGCACAACAGATATGTCTGTTTGATAATAAGTAGTTCAAAGAATCAGCATATTAATTGTGATAGATGCCTTGCCAATCCCGAAAAGTTGACTAAAACCGATGTTTACTTATACGGGCCTCCTCTGTTAGATGAGCTACTAACTGGCCATAGTTACCGTCTTGGTTCCCGCAAAAACAGAATTTGTTAAATAAATGGTGGTTTATCTTTCTTCTTGTTTAAATTCTGCGTAGAACATTAACTTGATACTTACACAAAAGCACTGACATAATGTAGCTTTGGCCATTAGCATAAGCATGCAGACTCAGTTACTTTCGGAGGTTGACGGTTGCTGTCGCATCACTTACATTACTTGTTTGTCAATAATTACAATAAAAGCGTGGAGAAACGATATACCCTGACTTACCATCTTCGTTTTGCCCAATTCCGCTTCTAAGTTTACTAGCCTCGATCTGAGTTCCTTTAAAATGACTCCTGAAGGGGCATCAGCATCTTTGTTCAAGTAATATCGACCGAAATGCCTATAGGTAAATGGAACAAAAAAGCCCATTGTACTCGTTAGCATTATGCCCAACGTACAAAATAAGTTCCAATGAAAGTTGTATCCGAGGATAGATCAAGTAAATATTCCGGTTTAAAGGGCCTTCTTCGCTTACATCGTTGGATTTTAAGCTGTCAATGTATTTGAAACAAATCTCTAATCTAAAAGGTCAAATGGTGCAGGTACGGTGACTTGCGCAGGATTATAGTGAGAGTAGACTTGCACTTCCTCTATCTCACTCTCTGTTCCACTCCCCCATCTGGGCCTGGGGTCAAGACAGAGTAAAGAAGACCGGACGCTGACCGCACGTCCCATACAGTAGAAAATGCGCGTTTGCCGCCTACTTTCTAAAATGTCCAAGAACCGAATACTCACAATGCAGTCTGAAGGCTAAGAAACCAAGGATCCTGTCTTTATATTTTGTGTCGTTTTTAACATTTGGAGCAAGACGCGGAAATAGGTATCCCCATCACCTGCGTCGGGACCTGTCAATAATTTCAAGGAAGCTTAGTGTTAATGTAAAAATTAAGCTTAGGGCTAAGATAGATTTTGGGTTAAGTTTGAGGCCAGAGGTAAGTTTACGGTTAGGATGAAGGTTACAGTAAGGGTAAAGCCTTGGTTTAGGGTTAGTGTTGGCTTAAGAGTTTATTGGAATATTGTGCGAGACCAGCTGCATTAGCTGCGATTAGTTTTCCATTTCAAAAAACGACGCAAAAGCTTCATAGCCTTTCGAAAGTATCTATTTTTATGTCAAAGAAGTATATATAAAAATGCATTCGTCTAGGGAAACCTAAATGTGGAGCGGTTTCGCTCTCGCCTTGTTAACAAAAAATTGAAACCAAAATAGTGATTTCAGAACAGAATTTAATTAGTATACCTCAAACAAGGAGATTAAAATTCAGTTCAACTGCATGGTGGAGCTGCCCATAAAGGACAAAAACGGAAGAAGTCTAGTTAATAAGAAGAACTTACAAGAACTCCTGAAAATGATTGCATTCCTCTTCATATCGCTTGGATAGTCGGGGACTAACAGGCAAGTCATTAGGACTACCAGGATGAACTGGAGTATGCATGGATCCGTTCAGCGTAGCAATACGCCTTAGTTCGGCCTCTCTTTTATCGAAATCAGAATGCGCCTTGTCCAAGGCTTCCGTCAGAGTCTGGATGCGATCTCGTAGGAGGCGCGCGCTGGCTTCGGATCTTTCAAGAAGAGCTTTCGTTGCCTCAAGTTCCTAAATATTTATTTTTAGTAAACGCAAATTTACTTATCTGTGGATGGTTGTGCAAGAAAGTTGCTAGTAAAAGCTCTCCTGCACACTTTCTACTGCGCAGGACTCTTTATGCCGACGCCAGATCAATACATTTAGTTCCCATCTGAGGCCATCCCAGACTTTCCAGTCAAAGCCACCCTACCGCCGCAAATAGAGGCCAAATTGGATTGTGCGTTGAGCGTGACAAGGTGCATTCCCCGATTATTGATTTTTCACTGCTACACGACCTCCTGCACGTAATCCGGACTAGAACTGAAAGCCAAAACGGGCCACCCATGTTCCGTACCGTAGTCATGCCAGCTTGGTAAATACCTTGGTGGATAGGCGCTCACCGATAGGTTACGGGACTCACTCGTCCCGCTGTGCCTTGACACACACACTTGAGCCCCGTCAGCAGTCACACAGCGGTTAGTAGTATAGAAATATCGTATAGTAGTATAGGCAATAGGACCATGGAAACTAGGGAACACCATTCTCTCATGGCATGAGAAGTGTCTGTCCTCTGAGGTAAGTAACAGGAAATAGTATGTGTATTGGCACATCAGAACAAGTTAACTAAATTACCTATTTATGGTTCTGATGGAATTCAAACACACCATATGCGCTAAGAAACCTACTGCGCCAGAGTTGTGGATTTTATATGTTGCGGTAGATTAACCAAGATCTGAAATAGTCAAACCTCTCGGTGTAGGCCCTGTAGCTCAGCTAGCTAGATCATGCCCTCAATTTTTTCAAAACTAGGTCAGGTTAGATGCTTGCTCTATAATTCTTAGCGAAAAGCGGTGCCGGCGCTAAAGCAACTTACCTTTTGCGTTTCCTTGACTTCGGTTTGCGCATTATCTCGCGCGTTTACTTCCCTGTTCAACTCACCAGATAGGCGCATGGTAGTTTCTCTCGCAGCTCGTTGTTCGAATTCCGAAGAAGCCAACGTGTCTCGCAACCGCGATACCTGACCTTCCAGAGTAGTTTTCTTTTGAATTAGCTCTTTAATCTGCGTGTTAAAACAGAAATGGCTATTTTAACAGGGAAAGTTGTCATATGAATTAAGTCATAGCCGTATTTCTGTGGTATCCATTTACCATAATTAACAAATTGCAAACAAACCTAGTTAATCATTACCCTAATCTAAAGATCCTCGTTAATGCAGTATGGCTACATCTCGAAACAGGATATGAAACGACGCATACTTGGAGTACCATCAGTTCCATATAAGTAAATAGGTTTTATTTTACTCTTTTATACTCGACGAAAGACTAATCTTTTTACGGATTATTTAATTTAAAAGTTGCATATTGGCTATAATAAGAAGGAATCGATCGTAACCATTATTTTAAATTTCAGCAGCAAAGGGCAAGAGGACGCGAAATGACTTTGCCAGGTGTATTTGCTGTTATCGACCAGCTGTACCCCACCCGGGGCCGAACAGGCGAGTTCCAGGAAGCAATTCAAGAGGAGAAGATACGATCGCTAGAAGAAAAGTTTATTAGTCCGAAGTTTCGGATTCTCACTCAAACCCATCATCTTCGACTGTCTCTGATGCTGAGTTCAAGTAAGAATCCAAAGTTTCAGGCCGATATAATTCTCATTCCAGTGATCGCATTTTCTCCCCTTTGTGATGGTTAGAGTTGGCTACATACCGGAACTTTAAGGCCAAATGAAACATCATATTTCTTTTTGAAATTGAAACAAATCGGTAGAGGGACTACGTCTCAAGTGATGTGACAAAATTCTCAGGGAATCGCTACAGTAAATATGGGTTATTTTTCTTATTACTACGTCTTAAGAAGTTACTATGCAATTCGTTCATAGAAAGTACTCTCAGGGTAAAAATCACAGTAAATGACTAGGATTTTCATGTTGGATAAGCTTTTTATAAAATTAAATATCAATTTTTTTTCTCATAGGAGACACCTCAGAAAGTATTCGAAGGATTGCTTTCCATAGCTCACCTCCTCAGAGCACGCTTCGTAGGAATGCTTACAGGCAAGAAGTGAAGCAATAGTCTGAAGCCCTTCCTTGTGATTCTGAATTTCCGTTTCTTGAGAGAACAGTTTGTCGCTCGTATTAGAATTGAGTTTGCTAAACGGTTGTATATATCGAACTACTACAGCACGTACTTTATCCTATCCATAAGTTCACACACATTTTCCTGTTTGGAATGTATCTCCTCTTGAAGGGAAAGTATCGCAACCTCGTTTCGATTTTCAGCTGCCGCATACTCCCGTAGCCGATCTTGAGCGCTCATGAGCTCTCTTTTAATGGTATCTTTTTGCGCTGACAATTCTAGGTTTTCAATACTCAGGCATTCATTTTCAATAGTCAAATCATGTATGCGTTCCTCATGCTCCTTGAGATGTACTCGACCCTCTTCAATCTAAAAGAATTAATTTATAAACAGGGAACCTACGGCCTGGTTAAGATGACGGAGTTTGACTTTCAGCCGTTCAATTTTGTCGGTTGCTGTTATTGAATCCTGCGGCGCAGTCGAACAGCGTTCATCCGCAGGGGGTTGAATTCTATGTCACAGTAAGGATATGAAAAACTGTACTTTGAGAGCTTCCTGATGATCTCATCCTTTCTTTTCAGTTCCTGTTCATAAAATATCTTAAGCTCATTGATTTGGCTGGGCACCTGGGGTTGTCCTTCAAGTATCTGGCTGCCTAAGCCATAATGAGGAAATTAAGTGGTCATACTAGAGTCGTCTTGCTGAGCCATTCCTGCTTTAGTCTTGATTCCTCTTGATACCGTGCATTTCTTCAGTTCAGTGAATGAGTATTACAAACTTTCTAAAACTGCAAAAGCATCTACAGGCAATAGGGATTTTGTATATATGCTTCTAGGTAAAATACTGAAGGCAGTATTTTTACTATAAATAATGGAAATTGCTGCCAAAGGGTTTATAATGGCACTTTTTAAGAGATATCTTCGTGTCAGATCATATGCAAGATAAATCAAGTTTAAAAACAGTAGGCTTATTTCAGAGCACCACCAGAGAAACTGTGATGTGGAAGACTTGACCACAGGAAAATTTACCAAAAGAAGCTGTTTTAAGGACGCCATCTGGGCCCGGTGTCATGACAGAGTCAAGAAGACCGGGGATGGGAGAGGGCGCAGGTGGATGGCGCGGCCGGAGACGCCCCTTGGCGTACCACCACACCTGACTCGGATCCCATGGAGTGGGAGTGCCATAAAGGCCACATTAAGAAGGAGCCATTGCAGCCTGACTCTCAGTCCGCCAGTCAGCCACTCCACACAAAACACACATTGGGCTGACCACGCGGTCCGAGTTATCCCGTCAGTTCGCAACCTTCCAAGCCACGGTTTTTAGCGCACCATGATAGTTTCAAGCGCGTCATATTGTTCATAGGGAGAAAAATGCGCTAAGCTGTCGACCTCACTCTCTCCCCCACTCCCACAATCAGACCACCGACCGAGCCAGTCATACACACACGACGACAGTTCGACCGTCGTAGTCCGACGATGTCCACCGTATGCTCCATGGAAGGGTGGAGCAGGGACGGTGACTTGCGCGTGAATTAGTTTTAAGTGATAGTAGCCTTGCGCTGCAGTTACCGCACACACACACACACACACACACACACACACACACACACACACACACACACACACACACACACACACACACACACACACACACACTTACAAACTTTATTAACAATTCTGACACCTTAAAATTTTGTCTGTGCTATTAAATACTGTTTTGTAAGCTGTTAAATACACGTAAGAAAATAAATAAAAATACAAACCCCGCAAAATATTTAAAATCCTCAGAATGTATCCTAGGAGAAAACCCACGAAGAGACGAGGCATTTCTGTATGTGGTGTAAAGTGAGCTTTTGACGAAATCCGATGGCCTAGCTGTTAACATCAACATTTCCGCTACCATTTAGTAGAATGGTAACGGTTTTTCTTGCTGCCCAAAACCGCATTGGTACACCTCGGATTTCCTATTTGAGGAGAACTAACTGGCGCGCAAAATTTCCGACTAGTGCTTTTTTCATAGCTCTTATCCCTAATGAAGTTCACGGTGTATTTAATTCGACTGGATTGTGCAACTGGCAAAGTACGTAGATGTGTCCGGATTATTTCGTCAGTAAAAGAAAGCGTTGATTATTTTCATCCATGTTACTATCACACAATAGATGCGCTAATTTGACTATCCGAGCCACATGAAAAATCCCACATACCACTAGACTGGCGAAGAGTGTGCGCTGTCTGAACTGACCCTACTTTGCATATATTGTGGCGGAGGCATCAAGAGGCCAGAGATTAGTGTTTGCAAATGCATATTAACACACGATGCGCTATACACGTTTGCATAGGTTCACAAATAAGAACTAACGTCTTTCCCTATCAAGCATAGGACGGAGAATTTTCCCGCACATAAGGGAATCTTACTTGTCATTATCAAAACATGTTATGACGAATAAAAAATTACGATGTTACAAATTAACCTAATGAGCACGTAATTTTTAAGATATTCTTTGGCTATATTTGCTTATTTCAATGGCCTTGTTCGGGTCCGCAGTCCCTGCAGCAAGTAAACGGTTTGAATAGAGCTAATGCTCTAACCAATTGAGCTACGGGACCCAAACAAAAACCACGACTTTAGTCACCTTTCGTTCATGGTACCTGTCCAAGCTGCTGCAATACATGAGATTCTCCAGTTTTAATACAATAAACTGGATGTCAAAGTAAGATGAAAAGGCAAAAAATTCAAAAACTACCAGTTTCTCGCTTATATATTAAATGGTTTGGTAGCGTTTAAACATTTATCGGAATTCCACCCAGGTAGCTAAGTTTTTAATGGATGGATCAGATAAAGTATGCGAGCCTGCCAAAGTCTACACTTTTTTAGTTGCCAGACACCATTCACAAGTAGTCTTTTAGATTCAGCTAAATGCTACATTAGCAACAGATCATGTCTTGTTCAATCAGTATAGAAATCAATGACATGCTGGTTGTGCAAAAAGGAAAGATAGCCATAATCGAAATTTTAATTTTTTTATATATCTGATGTGCTGACCTAGGCAGCATTAATTCCTCAGAACCGACTCTTTTATGTATTTAATTAAAGTGGAAGTTGCTTTCATATTCTCAATATATACTGATGCCAAAATGGCCATAAACTACGCCATAATAGGAAGCTTCATTTTATTAATTTTCACCACTAGAAGGCAATATTTATTAAAAACATTCAGGCTTACAGCAGATGAACTGAACGACAAAAATACAACTATTGATGGCAAATTCAACCAAGCGTAACCATATAAGATTAAAAAGAGGTGAAAAATGTTTGCAAATGTTAATTATAGCACATTTTTGGTATCAGAATGTTGATTAAATATACCTCGTAGCCCAAACGGTCAAAGCGTTGGCTGTAAGGAAGCATACCCCTTACTGCCTGGGTTAAATTCCATTGCGTCCACCGAGTTTTTTAGAGATAAGTCAAGCGAATACATCAACTAAGTTGACAGAAGTTTGCACTTAATTGTTTTTTTACCTCCATAAACATAGACCTATATTAACGCATAGGCACACACGGCTCTGAGATCTATGGTTTTCTAACGAGAATGGCACCTCCGGGTATATGAATTGTGATATGAAGGATATGTTCATGCGTTTTGATATTTTAAGAAACACAAATGCTTCAGGGAACAAAAAGGTTTCCAAACAATCTCGGGCTTCTGTTCGAGGATAACCAGCAGCGAACACTACAGTACAAAAAAGTAGAATTGATCGTTCTACTGCAAAAATAAATTACTAAAACTCTTCCAATGAATATGCCTTGAAAGCTGGTTATTTAAGTGCTTTTCAGAAGCGCAGAGCACAAAAATATATAAATGCACTTTTTAAAAAAGAAAAATGCAAAGAAAAAATTTGGATGATGCGCTTTTGGAGTTGAGAAATTAATTTCACTGCTCCGATGAAGACTTTCAGATGTATTTACTGTTGATCAGAGACATTTTCAATCATAAAAGTCGTTTTTACAGCTTAGAAGGCATTTGTCATCACCGTTCTTGAAAAAATCAAAAGGAAACTAAAAATAAATTTTCCGATACCATTCTTCTTAAGTCTTTTAATTTAGAAAATTATTTAAGATCTAGCTTGATAGTTCAATGCTTGGAGGGCAGAATAACTATTATAATTCTTTCACTATCAATTAGGGAATACTAACACTCAAGCGTCTGACACCAGCGAAAATATATGTCCTGGTTGTTGCTTTACATGAAAGTAGTTTTTATTATTATTTGGAGATGATACTAGAAATTCACAAAGAAACTATCCTTATTCCATACGTTTTGTCTGGTTTCATCTTGAGCACTGCTTACAAGGTAGATACCCACAATTCAACGTACCGGCGTTTTTAAAATATTGGCATGTTAAGAAACAAAATCTGTTTAATCCAAACAAAATTGTTAAAAGTGACCGAAGGAAATTTTCAAAGTTTCCAGGTGAGGGCTTGGCAACTGCAACCATCTGGCATTCTTAACGCAGTTCTTGCCTCTATTGACTGCGCTAGATTGGTTACTTATTCAAAAACTAATGTTGAAAAGGTTTCGATAAATAACAAAGGAATAAAATGGCGGCAAAGGCTGTTTAATAATAAAAACTAAAAAACAATGCAAGATTAGAGGAAAAAAACAAAAAAACATTCGGAGATGGCAGTACGTACAGTAGATAAACCCCATACTAGACCTGAGAAATAATAAAAATAACTGGAACGGTTAGAAGAAATACCATGTTAATTCCCCAGAACGTTATTGCTTGCTTTCAGGTTATTAGTAAAAATTAACCTCCATAGCTTTATTCCAACATTTGATTTGAATATTTGGGCCGACACCCCCTAAACGGGCCACGTGGTAGATACGTTGGACCAACACGAAGGCTACATCAGGGCACGGCATGCGTTATTCGGGTTGCGCTCCGCCAGCAAATGCCAAACATGGGAGGTGTGGTGGCATGCCTAGGGGTGGCTAGAACTTAAGGGACCTGGTCGCGCCAGCCACCTGCGTCCTCTCCCACCTCCGGTCTTCTTGACTCTGTCTTGAAACCTGGCTCAGGTGGGGGAGGAGGAGAGAATGCGGTAGCTGCAGCGCAAGACTACTATCACTTAAAACTAATTCACGCGCAAGTCACCTTCCCTGCTCCATCCTTCCATGGAGCATACGGTGGACATCGTCGGACTACGACGGTCGAACGATCATCATAGTGGATAACCACCCAATACTCGTAAACTCCACAACAGAAAGCCAGTAACATATGCTTATTGAAATGCGCAGCTACTAGTTTAAAGCCCAGTGACAGGTATTCTGCCCCTTCCTGCCACATCTCTAGGGTAAGGATTATTACTGTATATTATACGGGCTGCATGTTGGTTTTCTATAAATATTACCCGGTTATTAATGGAAACCGATGGATTTTGACCCAATTATTCCTATAAACTTCAAAACTGAGGCAATAAAGCCTTATTCTGGCAACCTGAATCTAAATGAGCAATTAATTTTGAGGAGCTTTAAAACAATTATAAACGGCTTAATCTACCAGAAAGGACCTTGAGAGTACTAGAAGACCTATCGATGAGCCGAACTCCTTGCCAATGTGCCTTGTAAGGGCAGAAAAGCTGCGAAATATGTGTCTGGGCATTTAAATAGTACATTAATTTTCATTATGGTCCATCATGTAACCTAGTAAAAAGCTATTCCGTATGCACACAATGCTATTAAGAAAACACGAGGAAGTCAACTTTTTCTGAGCATTTCATTTAAAAAACGGTACCCATTTGGTCAATCTAAAATGTGAGCTCCGTCATTCAGTGAACCTAACAAAGTTTAACTTTTCTACGATTGGCGCTGAATTATGCTTTGAATTAGCTTGATTAGGTAAACCCTTGACGAGTGACTTGCCACAGGATCTGCATTGATCCACTATTCAATTTTTGTTGATCACTTTGATCACATATCCAAGTCTTTAACAATGACTTAAGGATGACCTTTACGCATAAACTTTCGTAAGGATAGATATTAATTGGTTTTCTTGATATCAAATAAATTTTTACTTATTTTTTATTTGAAAATGCAAGCATTTCTAATACGTCCTTTCCCCAATTACAGGACACGGGAATGGGAACATCCCATACTACAGTTGGTTTCACGCTAAATCCCAGAGAAAGCATTGTTCAAATAAATGTGCGGGATAGGATTAAGGTCGGAATTTTAAATTAAAATAACTTGAAGCTTAAGGGCAAAGCCAGGGTTATGATTAAAGATACGCTTAAACTCCAACTTATGTTTCTTAGTACAAGTGTAGGATTGGTCTACCGTTTATACTACTGTCTCCATACCATTTAAGCGTTTGCCCACCAATATTACATTAATTGTTATTTTTATATGACCAAACACCCTTTTTGGTGCCATTTCAAAAGTCTTTTGTACAGTTACCATTTATGAATGGAAAATAAATTCTGTAGAGAGATCTGTCTTGCACTTATCTTACGACAGGTGCAAGACCTGCGATAAAGCATATAAGCACGCAGTAAATCCAAGCGTTGGATCTTCCACCAAAAGGAAGACAAGAATCAAGCGAAGTGAAATCTCGTGAAGTAAAAAATGTCAGCTTTATAGGTTTTCCTGAAACTGACGGAATTGTGGGAATTCACCATTTCAAAGTGCAACTTTCTTATTACTTCAATAGACGAGCTGTCGCACGCAAATGCAGCATGGTGAGGATGCAAATTTACTTCTTAAATATAAAAAACCAACTCAAACACTATATTTACTACAATTGCACTACAATGCACAGAAATATACCTATAGCCTGATTGATTACTCATGTGCACGAAGCTTTAGGAAATTTAATGTGCTTGCAGTGGAAACGAGTCGTAAACTATAGAAAGTAAAATATTTTTCTGCCCAATATATCAGTTAAACTAGAAAAGTGCATTCAATTGTTTGTTGGTCACTTTGCTTATCAATTAACTCACAAAAATGGGTTTCCGATGATTCACAAAGTACAAAATACCGCTCGTCCGTTACCTAGTAACTGCACAGCATGTTTGACAGGTGGGGCTCTAGGTTATATTCGACAAAATATTCATTGCTCACTTTCCTGGGAAATGGTGGTATATTTTAGGCGATTCATTGGACGTTTGAAGTGCACATACTACTCAAAAGAGAGAGGATAATAACGGGGGTTTCGCTTTATTTCGGAATACCAGAGAACTACATTGCTACCATAAGTCTTACTGAAAATAACGGCCTAGTTCCATCCTTGCATTGTTAAGACCTTCACTTAAGCAGCATTTAGAGAAAACTCCTCCATGAAAACACATCGGGAATAGAAGATATAAATCTTTAATGATCTATCCTGATTAGAACATAATTCCATGAACTCCAACCTTCAAAATTTACTTGCAACATTTTTAGCGAAATCAGCTGCTTAACTAGAATCATAGACCGGCATCTATGCCGAATTCCTGGATAAAATGTTAGTTGACATCGAAACCAAAATTTATTAAAAGGATACGGTAGCAAACATCATCCTGTCAGCTCACGACTGACAACTTACGGTACAATTCGCCTTATTGCACATTGCTAAAAGAGAAAAAGCATCGCGCGAGTAGTAAGCACAGGTTACTTTGAAAATTTTCGTTTTCAACAAATCCTTTGATGGCCTCGGGCATCCTTAATAGAATACCTGACCAGTACGTTGACTTCCTAGGCCACATCAAGTGTGCCAAGACTGAAAATTGACCGATTGCCTGTGAAACAGTTTCAGTCATATGACTCCTAGGGGCAAATATTTATAGTTAATTTATCAATGTTTGAGAAGGACCTTCTGCGTCCATACCTAAGTAAACAATCCAACCTGAAGTTAAAATCCACCTTAAAAATCCCTAGAAATTTGTTATGATTTCATCGCTCTTTCTGGTACATGTGAACTACTTGATTACAGTACTTCAAACAAGTGTCTTCTGTTTACCAACGCCATAACACTCTCAGAATAGACGCAGATCCTTGTTCCTATCTATGGAAACGCTATACGTGCATTGAGCAGATCGAGCAACTAGGCTTCGTGATACCTGCGTAAAAGTTGCCAATTCATGTGGATTATTCAGAGTTATCACTACAAATGATCGACATACTGCCTTAAGTAAATAGATTTTTCTTCATGAAAAATCCGCATGAGTGTACAACTTAAAGTCACTGTAATAGAAATTTAAGCACGAATCGCGGTCCATTTTGTCCACGTTTCGCGCTCGAATCGAGTTGGGAAATTTTCTGTCACGGAGGAGTCTTCATTAACAGATGCCCTTTGTATTCTTCTCCTTGACCCATTCCTACGTGCACATTGCTACTACCAATATATTCTGATGAAGGTTATGTCAAGTGAATGCATATTATATTAAAAAATAGGAAACATAAATATTTTTCACGGAGATTACTTCTATCGACTGTTCCGTATCGACAAAGCAATGCTTGCAGGGCACGCAGAAACTATTACCTAATAAAAGGCGTTTTTAATATCCAACGTAAAAGATTACCGTGATCTCTTTTACAAAGATTAAGTAAATTTATTGAGGGAATTAGGTTTTCGTCCTTGAGCTCCCTATTCACATTCAAAAATGACAAAAGAATAAACGTTTACAGCAAATAAAACTTGTGTTGCGCGTTTAGCTGCCTTTACACACTGGGAAGATGGTTTGAGTGAAGAGTTTATTAGAACACCGAGATCCTTCTGTTCCATAACAATCGAAAGGGGTTACCCATTGAGAAGGTATTGGTAGGAATCATCCTCCTTACTGGTCTTTCTGGTACGGAGTCTTAGAACCACACACTTCCCAACATTAAAATTAAAGAGCAAAAGAACAGACCAGCTGCTAAGATGGTTGAGACTCTCTTGAAGTGCTTGCCTATTGGCATCAGATCTGCTGACCCTCCACAATTTAACCCCTTCTGCAAACATGACGGCGCTGTAACCTAGGTCTTCAACGCAGTCGTTGATGTACACGAACAAGAGTAACGGCCCTAATACCGAGCCTTGGGGGACACCACTTAAAACCGGAGTTGGTGTTGACTTCGATGTATCGATGCACACAGTTTGAAATCTTGCTGCAAGAAAATCTGCAATCCATGTCAGCAGCATTCCTCTTATTCTAATTTCAGATAATTTATAGATTAGACGTTTGTGTGGGACACTGTCAAACGCCTTCTTGAAATCAGTGTAGATGACGTCAACTATACCAACTTCATCCAATGCGCGAGTCCACTGCTCTGTCAAGAGCAATAAACTGGAAAGACAAGAATGATTCTGTCTAAAGCCATGCAGAAGCTTGGAGAGAAATCGGTTTTCCTCTAGGAACTTCATGGTTATCTTCTTAATTATCGATTCCATTATTTTAAAGCAAATGAAGGTTAGGATAAAAGACCGATAATTGTTAACATTAAATCAAGCCCCACTCTTGTTTATGGGGTATAAATTTGCTGCCTTCCATTTGGATGGCAGTTTTCAAGATTCAAAGGACGAATTGAATATATGCGCTAGTGGTTTGGAGAGTTCGCTGGCCAGTTCTTTCAAGAACTTTGCGGGTAAATAATCCAGACCAGATGACTTGGCTTCTTTGAGATTTTGCAGTTCTCGTTCAACGAGAGGTTCAAGGAAGATTATATATTCAAGCACTGGACCGGCGTCTATAAAACCACTGTTGTTGTGGTCAAACTGTAGTTCCAATTCTTTACGTGAATACCGAGGCAAAGAACCGACCCAAGTGCTCGGCTTTCTCGCAACTTTCAACGATTTACACACAATTCCCATCCATAAGTACTGCAAATGGGTCCTTGTTATTTTATCGACTATTGATATAATTGAATAAATTTTAGGTTTATTTTCAGCCTATTGAATAATTCTGGATTCATATCTCTTTCTTGCCTGACGAATCATTTTTTGACAGCATTTCTGCGGTGAAGAAATTCCTTGAGATGCTCTGCTACCCCTGCTTTTCTGAATACCTTCCATTTTTTATTCTTCTTCTTTAACTGCCTCTTTAGTTCTCTTGTTAAGCAGGCAGGGCGACTAGTCTTTTTTGCTCCATCACTTGACAAAAGTGTTCTTTCAGCTCTATTGAAACCTTAAACGATTGCCAGTCATCCTCTGGTTTCCCTTTCGAGCAAACAGTCCCATTGCATGGACATCAGTTCTTTCTTCATCGCGTAAAAATCAGCCTTCCATATATTTGGTTTGCTTTCCGTTCTCTACTGGCGCTGAGAATAAAGTGAGCAATCCCACATCAGCGTAAAATGGTCACTCTTACCGAGGGGTGCAATAGAATACACTTCATCAATGTTAGAGAAGTCCTTCGTAGATAATAGTTCGAGGCAATTTGCTCTCTGGTTCTCTCTAAATCTCGTTGGTATGTTAACACTTTGTGCCAGAGGTTGGTCAAGAGTGAGATCCATTAGCTTGTGGCCGAAGGAAGTTGGTGCACCATCAACAGCCCGATTTACCCAGTCTACTCTAGGTGCATTGAAATCTCCAATAATAAGCTTCTCCTGGTGACTTGCAACTTCCTTGAGCAAATGGACGAGTGACTCATCAGCTGCACTTGGAATATTAGGTGGTCTGTAGATCGTCAAGAATTGTAGGTTTTGTGACAATCCTTGTTAATCTTTATCCAGAGAAATTCATATTCATGGAAGATGGCGTGCGCTCGTTCGACGACTGATATACCTGTCCTAACGTATACGGCACTCCACCTCCCTGTCTATTTTCTCGGTCTCTTCGAAATAGTTGGTATCCATCTTTCGAAACCTCGCTATCCGCGATTTCGGCTGTAAGCCACGTTTCCGTAATGGCAACGACATCGGGGGTTCGGTCTGAGACTAGTACTTTGTGTTCGTCTACTTCCGAAAGGAGACTCTGAGCATTTGTATACAAAAATATCAGTTAAGACTGGGTAACTCCTCTTTATGGACTTTGCTCATTTCGTGCATTTGAAATGCTAGAGTCTGTCAGTGCTTTCCGAGATGAACTGGTGTCCATCCCGCCCACACTGAACTGTGATGAGTGGTCGTCCTCTGAGTTCTGGAGAGCATTCCTTTTATTATTCGAGCTCTGTACAGTTGGGTACTTCGTATTTAGTGTACCCCGTCTGTGTGAGGACCCGCCTTTATGATGTACGATGTCTGCCACAAGAAAGACTTCTTCACTTTTATTTCATTGTCCTTTATTTGGAGCCATTTTTCTTCTTGTTCTGTTCTCAGTTTCAGTTCTGTTCTCAGCATCCCTTATTTTGTGCCTTTCCGTCGGTTCGTAATCTTGCTGAAAAAACACATCCCTGTGTGAGTTACAGAGAGTTATTTTCCGTTCTAGGAGGCGTGAAGCCTGATGATCATTTTGAAAAATGATTTTAAGAGGCCTCGGTGATGAAAGATCATGTAAAACACCCGCTTTCCCTAAACTGAATGCTTTGCGCATGGTAACGCATTCACCAACTTGAAGAATTGAATTTGAGTATGCTCTGAAAAGACCGAGGTCAGAGGGAGGACTCGGGAGCCCGTTTAATAACTAGATTGCGTTTTCGGTCAAAATGTCTGTTAGGTGACTTGGTACTCTGATTTGTTGATAAGGCATCAGTATCTGGAAGAATTCTACTCTGGTTGACGATGTTCTTTGCGTCAGTACGAGCAAACAATTCCTAAAGTTAATGGCGAACCTCTTTTAGGAACTTTGCCAATTTTTTCTGCACTTGCTCCTGTATAAACAGCAGAGGATTTAACCTGAGCATCTATCGGTAAAAAACGAGCTATTTCGGAGTGAAAACTCATTGTTTAAAATCATCTTGGCCTTTTTCGGCTCCGAATCCTTCGTCTTCGGCCCTTCAAATTCGACGAGCTTTTCAACGTCGCCCTTTTTTGTATCATCCAGAAACGGCATAACGGCTTCTGTCTGATCTGGATGATAGAAGTAAGGCGCATGAGCTGGTTTGATCTCCCTTTCGATGAAAGGAAATATCTATTGATTTACTAATCTCTGTAGACGCAATGTCCTTTAGCTCGTCCACACGGCAAATAATGATCACAGAAGTGAGCTCATTTCATCTTCATGACACTAATAATAAATATTGCTAATTAGTTTATAAATCTCTCATTTGGTGGTTTATTAGAGAAAAGGAAGTTTTCCAACTGTGCACAGGGAGGTCCATGCAAAGACTTCACGAAATTATCACGCACTGCTGCAATCCTGCTTACGACTACTTACAGCCACATTTTTGTTTTGCGCTTTTATCCTAAATTTTTTGTTGACAATCTGATTTCTGTATGTTTTTTGTTTTCTGTGCCTTCGTAAAGCTTACCCATCGGCAGCTCAGCTGTTTCTCATTTGTTGCACAACTTTTCGTTTCACCCTGGCATGTCCTTTAATATTCCATCTCTCTATTTGAGCGACCTTCCTTGCCTCGAATCGCTCCGGCCGCTTTCTTATCGCCGACCATCCCTTCAGGGTTTTATCCAACATTTCGGGGCCAAGCTGGTGTTCTGTAGCTCTTAAATCCTTGGCGAAAGTTGACGTATTATTAAACATTTGACCATCTCGAATCAAAACTCTGACTCCTTAAGAGTGCTACCTCTTATTTGTGTCTACAGCAAATAAAGTACTTGAAGGTTACCAAAGTCCCTGTATCTGGGGACGCGGAACAGGTTTCCTTAAGAAAACTAAAGAAGGCTTCGAACCCGAGGACAGTCACGAAGGAGTGGATAATGTTATATTTTCTGTCGTGACGAGGATAATCGATCCCCTAACTGCTGCAGCGGAGAAGGAGCAAGTGGATTAAATTGGTGTATTTATGTTTTGACTTCCGGGTTGAAGCAACAGTCATATCCAATGCATCACTCTTGTACACCACCGTATTTACAGCCTTAAAAAATTAATCAATTTTGGGTTACGTCATAGAGCTAACATAAATAAAGATAATATTACCAAAGCAATGACATTGAAGAGATAAAGGATAATTGGAAAGTTTAAGTGACATCCCTTTTTCATATCAAGGACCCTCAGACGTTACAGTAAAAGTTCTAACTTAGAAGCTTTACTATATTCCTTAGACCTCTGAGTAACTGGGATGCGTAATCAAAATTAAACTATGGCGGGCTGAGTATACTTTCAGAACAAGTTGACCGGTTTTTGGAAGAAGTAGAAATTTAAAAGACACACAAATCTCACGAAAACCTGACCAAGGGGCGTCTAGGAGAAGCAACGTCAAAAACGGAAAGAATGTACACATCAGCTTGAGACACAAAGACAAACACGCCCACATTCAGGACAGCTGATAAACAGGTGGTCTATGAAATGGGCCCTTAGCTCTTCCTCAAACTGGTCTTTAGCAGCATTTCGTCAAATGACTTTCTATGCTGCTTTAATTTGGTACTTATGCGTACAGGAGTAGTGATATAATGGAACAACAGCTGCTCACATCAAAGACGCACTGACTGTCTGAATAAACTCATGTTTTATAACCAAAAGAGGTATTGTATCGTCTGCGTTGTGTCTGACAATGAAAACTAGGCCTTTCCAGAGGTTATCCGTTCGCTACCACTGTCATGTTAAATGCTTGTATGTTCCGTGTACCCATTAAACCCATGTGAGCTCAGTTCTGTATGAAAGAATTATTAACAGTAAAGAAGTTCGTTTAAAGTCAAAAAGAAGCCAGAGCAAAAAGTCGACGAAATATACAACTCTTTATACCTTGGAAAATGGGCATCCCAAGAAGTATAATGCTACAAAAAAATATCCTTTGCAACTCAATGACAAACTTTATTATGCAAATTTTTGACTTTTGCACCCCATTTCGCTGTCATCAGATATGCAGCAGGTGTGAAAAACCGTTAAACTTTTAACCGTGCCTGAAAAAAGTCAATATTACTTAGTCATTCCCGCCAATAGCTTTCACTATGGGTTCTTATCTCGCCCGGATCTGCTACCGCCTTTCATTCTTCGTTGAAATTGCTGTAAACCGCATCCAATTCGATGGGTCGATTAATGAACGAGTCATCGGAGTGAATGACCTCCGTAACTTCGCGGCCTTTCTCAGATGGGCAGAAACCAACAATCCAAGTTTCGTTCCATGCAAACTTGTGCTCAGTTTCCGGTGGACAAGTGGTCTCGCACCTTTACTGAAAACTGGTATTCATGTAGGCATGTAGAGCCCCATTATCCTGGTTGAAGACAATGCACTGCATTGTCACTGGCACATGGAATCTTGTAAACACCTGTTTAATACCAAAAGTGAGCCCTATCCTTAGGGTTTAAACGCTGGTTTCACATTTGATCATCAGTTTGAGCACCAATTGGAGTCGGTAATTCCTCAGGCGCCTTTGAACGAGTTTGGACACGTTTTTTTACTGCATGAAAGTATTCGCCAGTTTTTCCGCCAAGGTGCCTTTTCTTTTAATTCCTGTTGTGTATCCCAAAACTTTATTTTCCCTCGATTTATTAGTGTCATAATTGTACTCCAATTGTGAGCGACATGGTGTTGCGCTCGTACTGCAGGATAACTTCCACATAAACTTCTTTGCTGTAAGCAAACGTGTGAAATGTCCCGTCAGTCTTCACTATACGAAGACTTCAAGAAAATTATTTTGAGCATGAAGGTGATTCCTGGTATGGTTGAGTTAATAACGCTATGCAGTGTTACCAGTTCGACCGCCGCTTCCATAGATTTTCACCCTGTGCCCCCAAGGCAGGGAGGGTGCAGGGACGGCGAATTACACGGGAATTAATGTAAAGTGATAGTTGACTTGCGCGTCACATATCGCATGATTTCTTTTCCACATTCCTGGAGCAGGTCACAAGAAGTAGTGAAGAAGAGGGTAGGTGGGACAGTGCCAAATGTTTGACACGGCTTGAGCTTGCGTCTAGGATAGACCACACACCACATGTGCGAGACTTGTTGTGGGTGTACATCCCAAATAACGCATGTCGTGCCCTGATCTGACTTCCGTCTTTGTCCTGCATATCTAACGTGTGGCTCGTAATGCGAGCCATACAGTAGGAGAACAAATGCAAGAAAACCAGCAGAAGGCAGACCATATAATCATTAGGTATATGAAGAAAAGGT
Organism: Schistocephalus solidus; assembly: GCA_017591395.1. Taxonomy (NCBI): domain Eukaryota; kingdom Metazoa; phylum Platyhelminthes; class Cestoda; order Diphyllobothriidea; family Diphyllobothriidae; genus Schistocephalus; species Schistocephalus solidus. The sequence continues at coordinate 28,668 of WEDG01004045.1, read as the reverse complement.
TCAATGACGAGTTACTCAACAGCTAAATAAAGCAGTGAACAAGATGGCTTTCTTAAAACAAGCACGTGGTTCACGAACCGATCGTGACCAGAATCCTAATAATAGGTAAATTGACACACATGCCTTCCTGACCATAGCATAGGTTTGACATGGCAGATAAGAGGTATTCGTAACGAACTTTGGAAATTTGTGCCATATGCCAGCATAATTATTCGAACTGGCAGTTTTAAGTAAACAGGACTGTTAATCGACGCGTCCAAAATTTCAACTGACTTATAGTGCGTTTGCATAAAAATGTTTCCTTACCTCTCAGTAACAGAGCGACTGCTTCGTCTTATTCCTCTCCTGTACATCATTCCGAAACTGTGTCATACACTCAAAACCTCGACTCGGATTATGTGGTTTATGCCTCTTAATGTATGTACTGAACGATTGATAATGGGGATCCTATTGAAACAAATTTTATTTTCCAGTATTAAATCTTACTATTATTTTCCAGAGGACATCGGATAGGTTATTTAAATAATAAAAACAGCAAAGCCAATAAATCAAATTTAAACAAGGTTTTGGGGTGTTAGGTTATCTAATTATAACCAGAAACCCACATAACAGGATGCATGCGGGTAAGGAAGCTTCCAAGCCGACAGTTGGTCTTATCATGCCTTTGGTAACAGTATCAGTTCCCTAATCAGGGAAGAGTTTCTCACGCTAAACAGCTTACAGAGATAAATGCGGAAAGTTCCAACAAAACTAGCGTCCCAGTGAAGCAAGTTAAGTACCATGATTATGTATTTGACCGTCAAAATGTATAAGCGGTTGCAATGCTAGTTGTTTGACGTGCATATATGATGAAGGGCCTGCTCTGAATAATTGTTCATTACACGGTAGTAAGAAATTGGGCCTGCCTCATATATCCAGTCGTGCTATAGGCTTTTTGCTTGAGTATTTTCAAAATAAACGAGGGAGTTAAGAGTATTCCGTTGCGGGGAGCTCAGTTTTTCGGTCATAGTTCTGCTACAGATGGCGTGCCTGGTGTGGTTAATCTACCGCTGCAATTCTTAAGCTATTTATGCGGACATTACTCCGGAGGAATTTGCGCAAGTACATTCAATACTCCTCTGTAAGTTGGGGCCAATCACACAGGTAATTTAAAATCAGGTCTCGGTGTCCTTGCTTTCTGTACACACAGCGTCCTCTTTGAAAACAAAAAAAGTACGCACTATTAATCCCACGTTTACACAGAATTCAAATAACTCTCCGAGCTTGGCTCCAGCAGTTCCAACTACGCTGTTTCCTATTTTCTATTGCTGTCTAATACAAGGGCATATTCGGTTTTCAGTCACTCAATATCTAAATAAAATGACACCTATTGATTACAATACTACCTTCAAATCTTATGTCGTCTTGTAATATATACTAACCAATATATTTATATTATCTTGGTCTTTAAATATGTACTCAAGTTAGCTCAATTACTCCTAAAGCGGAGCAACGTTCAGTAGGATAGCTTTTAAAGTAAAAGTAAAAGTAAAAGTAAAAGTAAGGATAACTTTTAAAGTTAAGGTAAAAAGCATTTTTACCTAGGATAAATTCCAAAAACCTCATTATAACTGGATATGCTTATACATAGTGGAGGGGACCTGAAACATCCGGCAGTAAAGGGGGAATAGGGAAGTTTATGGTCATTTACGCTTAAAGTGCGGGTCCAATGCATTATTGTTCGTTTCTATGTTCAGCGATCTCGAGGCCAAATTGTGAAGGGAGGACCATGAATTAGAGTGAAATGTGCTACTAGTGACAGTCTGGCCAATATACCAGTTTAAGAATGGAAAAACTGTGTGGTGTCGAACGATTTTCCACCAAGCCCTACAGGCAAACTTATGAATTTTACTGATGCATTATTGAAATTTCCGACAAATGCGTCTTTCATGTTTAACCCGAATTTATTGAAGTGGTAAGCCGTCTCATTATTAAAAATATAAGCTGAAGTCCGAAATAAACGAGTGGTTGAAACCCATTGAAGATTAAGGACGAAACCAGGTTTCTGCGGAACATATCACTCGCTCGAGACATAATGTTAAATTTCATTTAAAAAACACAAAAGATCGCTTATTTTAGTATTTTTTAAAATTTTGCAGGTTCAAGTCCTACCAAACCCACTTAAACTGTGAGTCAAACTTCAGAATTTTTTTCCCTCAACGCGAATATACGACAGTTTGACCGTTGCGAGCGACGATTTTCACCATGTGCCCAATGGTTCCGGCGCAGGAATTGTGCATGAATTATGAATAGTGAGGTAGACTTTGGGTGCATCCATCGCAGACTCTTCCCCTTCCTCCACCTGTCTCCGATGGCAAGACAGGTGTTCAGACGACTGAAATTAGGCTCAGATGCAGGGACTGATGAAGCCAAACAGTCTGTCTACGCGTGCCAAACACGATCCGTTTCCCAGTGTAGTACTATGCAGCCACAAGAGGAGCTCGCAATTCACGTGCGTTAGAGTGCTATATAAATCAAAGTGTGAGGCAGCAAATGCCACCTGACCCTCTTTCTCTCTCTCTTATTATCTCTCCTGAAGAGGACCAAATTATCGCGTCAGTATTAAACCTTCAAAGCCACGACTCTTAGCTCCAGAGGAAAGATTTAAGCGTGCCCGATTTAGTATATCGACGAATGCATTAATATGTTTTGGGGATGGATTCTCCAGCGTCACCTCCTTACTTCTCACATTTCCTGTGTACTAACTGACTGGGGCTGGGATTGGGCGCACTCGCTGTTTCGGCGTTAAGGCCTGCGCCTATGCACGCCATAATACCCCCCCCCCCCCTATATAATTGTAAACTGACCTGTAGAGTTAATTGAACTGACAGCACCGGACTTGTTTTATGGAAACGTCAAGGATCGAACGCATGCAATTAGGCACAGAACTAACCGATAGACTGGGCGTCACGGGCAACAACATCCAACCACCCAGGGAGAGAACCCAGCATCGGTGAATTGCACATGAATTAATTTATGGTGAGACATTTTTGCACTGCATTTACTGAACTCTCTTCTGCCTCCCAAGACTTGCTACGATGGCAAGACAGTGGCCAGATGACCAGAGGTGAGGTCGGAGGCTGTGGTTGACAAAGTTAAACAACCCATCTACACGTACCCACACACGCAAGATTTAACCACTTAAGATGGATCGGACTTCTGAAAAGGCTACCTGGATCTCCTATAAGTGCAAATACCATGGAGGTCGCATCAAGAAGGTGCTATTGCGGCCTGACTCTCCGTCTTGCGAAAGGCTAAGTTATACGGTCAGTTGAAAAACCCTTCCAAGTCAGGACTTTTAACGCATCGCGATAGCTTCAAGCACGTGAGATTTATTATGTTGTGTAGTACGCTAATGTGCCATGAGACGGATTTCCTAGTATCGACCCCACTCTTTCTTTATTATATGAACGGGTCGACTGTCCGAATAAGCTGACGATGGGATTAGGCGCAATGGCTGACACTGCGTGAGGGCCTGCACAGATGCATGCCATATCATCCGTTCACCCCTATACGACAGTGATTGTTGTCTAGAGCGGGCTTTGCGCAGCGTGACTGACGCACGACGTGAGTCAGACTGCAACCCGTTTTGGTCTAGCGCATAGATAGCACAGCCCGGTTTTAGGGACCATGTTCGAATACAACAACATGAGAAATGGGTAAAATAGACGAGAAGGCAAAATAAATAAGAGAAAAGCATGCGTGATAACACGAAAGACCATCGGTGGATGTCAAAATATTCTCAACTGATAACTACAAGATGTTTAGTATTGCACATGAGGCATTGGATGGTTTGTCCCACTCCGGCATCAGCCAACTGAGCGGCTCGGAAGGTGACCGGATGTTGAGGGTGGGGGACGGAGTGAGATTGACGACTCAGCGCATTTTCCTCACTATAAACAATCACGAACCGCTAAAAGCCGTGGCTTGGAAGGATGCCAACTGACGGGATAACAAGAACCATGTGGCTAGCCCAGTGTGTGTGTGTGTGTGATTGTGCGGAGTGGCGGACTGGCGGACTGAGATGCAGGCTGCAATGGAGGGTCCGCAAACCATGACTCAAGCAGCTCGTGGCATCCTCCCTGCACTGTAGTGTTCTTGTTTGTGCGTGGGCTTGCGCCATCTCCGGTTTTATTGACTCTGTCTTGACACCAGACCCAGGTGAGGGAGTGGAAAAAGAGAGTGAGGTAGAGGCAGTACAAGTCTTCTTTCACTATAATTCAGCGCCAATCACCATCCTTGCACCACCCTGATGTCGAACATACAGTAGACATCGTCAGATTACGATTTTTGAACTGTCGGATGGTGGCTGTAGGGAAAAGTAGATGGACGACGAAAGAGTCATTAAAATTGTTCACACACGCTCTGTACTTATATCGCAAAATCTCAAATCAGAGATTTCAGACCACTTTGTGACAACGTAACGTTAAATCCCTTCGTATATGCCCGCATATATCCCTAGAAACAATAACATGGAGAACAAATTGTATTGTCTGTGTCTGTCCGATGCATGCTCTCTAATGGTTTCAATTTTGATGTACATAATGCCTTAAGTGTATGTTTGCCCGATTAAATGATCTCGATTTTTATCTGAACACGCACTGCGTGGTACAGAAAACAACCAGCTGGCTTTCCTTGATAACTTCCTCTTCAGAAAACAATGCAGTAGCTAACAACTCAAAGTGATCATTAAAGCAAAAATAGGACGCAAGCACTGTACTTCAACAGCATTGCCACAATCAGCCACAAAATTAGTAATTGACGTGTGAAGACAGACTGCAGTTGACCAAAAGACGAGTTTGCCTGAGTAAAATATCCTCAACGAGTGTTAAGAGAACATGGTTGCACGCGCAACTTCGTCAAGTTGCGCATACCCAAACAAGACGAAAGACTAAATTGAACCGATCACAAACCTTTGCGAGCGTTTCCGTATGGAAAAATACGTCTTGGAGGCTGTGAGAAACCTACTCACCGCATTTGGAGTTGGAGTCGCAGACATTGGACGCAACCATTAGGCGCCAGGTAATGAGACCAAAACAAACGGCTGACACGACAAAAAATTCTTAAGTTGTTTATCGGATATGCCGTAGTTGCGGGATAAAGCAACTACGTAGGAGAAAATGAATGAATGCTCTGGACAAGAATGGTCGAACACGCGGAGTGTAGAGAAGTGACGCCAACTATAAAGTCGCGGTTCATTTGTCAAGACCTGGCCAAACCATTCAGGTTCGAATATGCCGAACTTCTCACCAGAGGTGAGAGTCGCTTGAGCCACGAGCTGCTTGAGTCATGGTTTGCAGACCCTCCATCTATCAACAGGTGCAATGATTTGCCCACCCCATATTCGGAGACGATACTTTGTTTGGCAAAAGTAATTAGCCACTCATAGAGCTTGCAGGCAAACACCGTATCCAAAACTAAACTCGGTCAGTTAGATGGCCGAGCTATCAGAACACAAACATCCAATACGTGTTGACATTTAGAGATTAGCGACTCGATTTCCGGTCATCGAGCCATTATCGCACCGAACGGCAAACATTCCTGATGATCGCGTAGCCGTTAATTGTCATAGGTATGCGGTATCATAGCAACTGCATTCTATGAATGCCACAACGCCTTGGGTAGAAATTCCCGTAGCTGATGCTGCCTCTGATGCACACATGTGAAACGTCAGATCAATGAGGTCCTTGTTCCAGCTTTCGTATCTACTTTTCCTTAATGATACTTATCTTTGCTGGCTCAATGCTCCAATAGTAAAACACGGTTGTTTTGCTGTTTGTAGATACACTTGTTTTAAAATAAGTATAGATACACTCCTAAGATTCAAGCAACGTTGGAGTGCATCACGAAAAAAAAACTTTTATGTGAGGCGAAAAAGCAGTTATGCAGCCCAGACAAGAACAAGAAGGGGTTTCGACCATCACAATGAACTATGCCTCGCTAGATCTTTTAGGCTTGCACAATTATCTATTCCCAGTGACATGTAAACGACGGTAACTGGATCATGCAACATCATAGATGGCCAGGGTAAAATATCTGAAGCAACTGTCTGAAGACGGATGAATGGATATGCATAGTTTTATTTAACATTGTGAAAGGCACAGAAGGAGCAGTAAGATACACAGTCACATAATGCGAAAGATGAGTGTAAAAGGAAGGGGGAAGATGTGTCAACCTACTGGAATTTTGCACAGTAACAGCATAATAATCGCTGCACCCGGACCATGTGTCGTGGTTGGCTCCCTAGTGGCTAAAAGAAAAACATAGTTGGATTAACTAGAGGCATAGAGCAGTAAACCAAACTCCAATTAAAACAAGAATTTAGGGCCCCGATAAAATAATTGCCTTCATCGGTGACTGGTTAACCAGAACAACTGTCCTGTATAGGTGGGTCTGAGATTTAATAAAATATAGTCGAGGATAAAACGGTATCACAGGAGCATTAACAATGTGTGCAGTAAGCCTTTTATGGGATGCAGAAACGGAGTCATCATGAAATTGTTGCAGTCTTAGAAAGCATCTACCACTACCTTGTCTTGCATGATCTTCATTAAGCCTTTCCCCCACACCCGCCTTCTCCGAGTTCAATCCCTCATTATGGGCAGGGGGTGAGGGAAATTGGTCGCCGTAGGGAAGGACGCCTGGTCACTGGTCAGGCTAATGTCGTCATCCAGGAGATCTTGGAAAGGACAGCCGTTTCGATCGGACTTCTGTCTCGGCCGGCTCTCCTTCCCGGGAGTCGTTCCGCCATGGTCAGTCGAGGATGGAAGAGTCGACATCCAGGGAGATGTCGTCTTATCTTCGGAGTTGGCCTTTCCAGAAGAACATCGGCATGAACACCTACCATGGACGGAGCTGGAATCGGAGGAACGTGGCGATCCGTAACCTAGAACCGATTGCGTCATTGAGGTTCGCCTGTGAGCTGACTGGAGACTTGGAGTTCGGAGGAGTGGAATGGGGGGGCTAACCGGGAAAGCAGATGAGAATCACACGTTGAGGACTTTGAAAAATCCGGGTGACAAATAGGAGGAAGAGGAGAATGATCGATGGCCAAATCACCAAACGAGGCATCGCCGTTGTATCGATCACTGGTGAGTTTATGTGGTCATTCCCTGGCGTTGATCGAATCCGGTTCTGTGCAGACGGGAGATGGCGAAAAGACGTAAGCGACATCTAACAAGTAAAAATATAACGAGGTTTAATTTGCACTCTTAACACTCTTACATACTATGTGTTGTGCTCTTTTAAAGTGCTTCCAATGTAATTCGAAGACATTTATTGTTTACTGTTTGGCGGTTGACCCCCTAGAATTTTCAACTTTAAAGTTGGTAAAGTTAAGCGAATCAGAATATATCTAGTCTTGTTTAAAACACTGTTATTACTGTCCATGGTGCAAAATTTAAAAGTTGTTAGGCCTATCTTTGTCCTATTACTGTCCTTCATTCGGGCGCTTTGAAAAGAATGAGAAATTATGCAAGACATACCCATGTTGTGCCATACGTCATCGCTTGTGTCAGTTGCAGAGAACATTTGCCAAAGGCCGCAGTAATCGGCGAAGATTTTGCAGCGACAAAGGCTCAAAAGTTTCGACATTTCAGCCGTACCAATTCATTAAAATTCTGATGAATATCTGACATTAAACGCTTTGAGAATGCAGAGCCGACGAAGCTCTTATACGCGTCAGCAAAAATGCAAATCTGTTTAGGTGAGCAACTCCTATTTCTCAGCCGAGCATTCAAAATGAGGCAACATCGATTGCACCATCAGTGGAAAATCGATAAGCGTGAAATCAATAGATTTCTCTGCCTTATGATTCCCGTTCGGTTAACCCTTTGTTATTTAGACTCGAAGTAAACATTTTAAACAAAACACATTCTTTTGAACAAAAGCTAAATCGTCGTACTACTTCAATGCGTAAATCTATTGAAAGCAATCAAAAAGAGTGCAGATGCAAATATTTTCCATGGATAAATTCACATGCTCAGCCTACAACAGTAAAGTGTTCTTTCGTACAATAAATTCCAAAATGGTTGACGAGCTGAATTGCCTTTAGCTGCAATCCATAAGAGGCCTCATTAAAATCTTAGGGCTATTTGCCCACGATGGTTACGGATGACGCAGGTTTAAGTCAGGGGTCAACCAACTCGGATCGTGTCGCTTCTGGTTGTGCATCCCTATTCTCTAATAATATAAATTTCTCGAAAATTTCGCGTCGGAATTTCATGTCGCACGAGGGTAGTGAAGAGCACTTTTGGCAGTATTCTTCAACCTCTGAAATAATCAGACGAGCAAAAAAGGTTGGAGAAAAATTCCAGAGATGTGTTACTGACAAATACCATGGGTAAAAGAATGCTAGTACTGCTTTGTTTGAGATCACGGTCATCCTATGCCAAAGTAAACCCACAGCGCACATTTCCGCCAGTCAACCGGCATTGCTCTGTGAAAATTACTCCCATTTTGTCGAGATTTGCCCGAAACATTGTAACCTGTTCGATTAAACAGTGACATAGGCGATCAAAATAGAAGCGCGTTGATAAGCTCACATCCTGACGTGACTAAAAAATCTTGAAATTAAGCTGCATGATAATCAATATAATAAACCTACATAAGTAATTTATTCGAATCGAAGACACATTTCAGACTTTCGGTTAACGATTTACGAGATAGGAGCTCTACTGTAAATTGAATGTATTCATAATCCAATAATAGGCCTCATCATAAATCTAGGGCAGGTTAACCCACGGTCATTTCAGATGAAACATGTATAAGAGGTAGCTTAAAGCCACTCGAGGTCCTAGCTATTACTACCTTATAACCCGAAGGCTAAGAGAAAGGAGGAGTTGATGGACGCCAGTTAAGAGGATATTGCCTTCCACCAACAACAGTGTGTTATTGAGAACGTCGGCAGCTGCAGCTGGTAGGAAGGAGCCCGGACTAAAAGGTCAGCTGGAAAAAGCCATTGGCTGAGTTTTTGAGTTGAACGTGATTCGCAAATCCGTTTGCTATCGCAGCATTTGTTTGTGTGAATGAGGATATATCACTGATGATAGAAGAATGAAGATATTGGATATTGTGAAGAACTTCCGAGTTCTGAAACCAATGTTAGGACTGGTCTGCTGGAGTGGATTGGAACCATAACCTAAGCTTGCTTGGCTAGGATTTTAAAGCAACTCCGCAGTTACCAGGCCACATTGAAGCAGATGAAACTGCAATCGCGTGGCTACGTTGGGAGAATGGGAGAAAGAGCATCCGTATAAACGAATATTCTACATTGACGTAACTGAGGGTGTTCGCAGGCACGGCGGACAAAAGCGTCGCTAAAATGACACTTAGAGAAGCTCACTCAAGCACCTGTAAATCAACTCACAGACCTCGGAAGAACTCACTTAATATCGGCAGACATGACATAGCACCGCACAGAATGCAGCACCCATATTTGAAGTCAACCGAACGGTAGCTGTCATGGTGACGAGAGAGGCCCACAGGACTCGAGTGCTACGGATCCGTGACGCCAGCACTCCAAACCCTGCCATCGTGTCCACACCAGCATCGAAAATTGAAGGCGTGGATCTTTTCTCGTTGAACAGCTGCGGACTCAGTGCAATTTCAACACAACCGTCTCGCTTCTTATCGCGCAATACACCATTAGAGTCACCACTAGCAACACCCAATCGTATTGCCTTTCAGAAAACTACCAAAATTGCCTCTGCCAAAATGCGCGATGGCAGCCAAGTCAAATTTGTTCAGAGTTCAACTCATCAGGGAGCCTTTACAGGATTTGACAAAAACAGGTTTTCAAAGTGGCAAAAAATTAGCTTACTACTATTAATAAGAAAAAATTGGGTTGCAGTTTTACTCTAAGGATGACAAGAATGTGATATGCGACCCAACTCAGGGAACAAAGGATAGGTTGGCATGTAATACACGACCGTACTACATGCCAACGCAACCCTAAATCTATCCATTTTGTTAGTTAAGTTCAGCATTCATTGCCGGGTCGGTAGGGTCGCATAATATTGCGTTGGCGGTAGGAGGACCGAAGTATCGGTTCAAATGACAACTATCCAAACGGTGACTTTAAGGACGCCGCGGTAGTTTCAAAACGCATCCATTGCTCGGCGTGAGGCAAGCCACCAGATATCGCCACCCACACAATTGTCAGGGCACCAACATATTGTGTGACTCTACTAACCCGGCAACAAATGCTAACCCTTACGAAAACCGTGTGTATGTTTAGGGTTGTATTAACGCTCTCCTTTCCTTCATTTAGTCTCAACAACAAAAAACCTTTTACCACCGGTCCCGTATTACTCGCTGACCTATCATTTGTTCCCTGAGTTGGTCACATATAACGTTCTTGCCCTAACGACTTACACACAGCAACTTGCTTGTCATATGTGCTTTGAGAAGGGTTGTGCTGCAGCTACCTCCTCCCCCACTTGTACCCGGTATCAAGACTATGTTAAGAAGACCAGAGGTGAGAGTGTACGAAAGTGGCGGGCGTAGCCGAAACTGCACTCTAAGCCTGTCGCTACGCCCGGCGGAAATCCAATGGAGTGGGAGAGCCACAGAGGTTAAATTAAGAAGGGGCCACAGCAGCCCAAATCTTAGTCCACCAGTTGGCCACTCCACACGCACGCACCGTTTTGACTGCGAGTTCAATTGTCAGTTGGCAAACTTCCGAGCCACGGCGTTTAGCGCACCATGATAGTTCCAGACTCGAAGCACACATACAGCAGAGGAGTCACATTGAGAAGGAGCCGATGAACACATTTCCTAGTTATGGGAGAGGTGCCGAGTGCGTGCTTGCGTTGTGTGATGTTGGGCGTGGTCGTATGGCATGCAGGTGCTGGTCAGAAGAAAGGTGGCTGTGCAACAGGGCTGGCGGTGCCCCGCCGCAGGATTTCATAGAGGTCCATATGATCTAATAGGCCCACGTGATGGGTGGATGTGCGTAGATAGTGAGGAAAATGGAGGCGACTGCGGTGGGTGTACATTTGTGTTCCTGGTACTGATTTACCAGTCTCCGTGCGATGGATTCACAAGTGACTGAATAGGCGGCTGCACGATATGTATTTGCTGTGGAAATGAGACCAGGGTAGGCTGGTGTCTATGGGTTTGGTAGAGGTGGTGAGGCCAATAATGGTGGAGATGTGGGTTATTCGGTATGCAAGATGTGTTTGGCGTGACAATATTGCGGTGAGCTCACTTTCTTGGATGCGCATGTGGAAGGGCTCAACCCAGCGTTTCAGAATTTACGATTCCTTCCTCAGAGGTGTTGGTCTATCGGAGCTGAATAGCGTTGCAGTTTGCTTGGTGCAATGGCCATCGATGACCTTGGTATATTTTGTGCAAGTTTCTATCACTATAAACTAATTCACAAGCAAATTATCGGTGCTTTGCCTATAATGTGGGTCATGCAGGGGATATCGTCCTCCACCATGGTCAACCTACCATCATTTTCGACTCTTAAACTGGATGTCAGAATTGGACACGTATGGTCTTTGTATCCAACGAACAGGTAAAAATACATAAATTGAAACAAGTAGGAAAGAGTTCAACGGGTTTGTTACCGGCCTCGCGAATCAGAGTGCCCAATGAGCAAGAAATTGCAACTGCCATTGTGGCAACACGCCACCTTTATCTACCATCGTCTGTGAGCTTGTCATACGCAAGTAGTTGATGTCAATGACGCATCGTGTTTTAAGTATGACCCACATTGGCTTACATCAGTGAGTCTACGAGAACACAGAATACAGCGTTTGTGATACCGACTGGTGACCAAATGACGAGCTAGAAGTACCGAATGAAAGGAAGCAAGAAGTTGAAAAGGTTTTCTTGCATTTAGCTTGCCGGTTATCTTTGAAATAACAGCGGTCAACTAGGTGGGAACTAGAGACCATTTTTACAAATAGAAAATGACAATTTAAAGCCGAATTCCAATATATTTCCCAGTTGGATGTTAAGCAATATACAGAGTGAATATTTCCTGGCATACTGTATATTCTAAGTCAAGCTTTGGTGATCTGCAATCTATGGTGTCGTGGGTGAATAAGATCTCTAACTTGGCCAGCTTGTCCATAAACGCGGGGAAGACCAAAGTTGTTTCAAGCTTCATCCATGCCCAGGAGAAGGCACCTCTCAAGATTGAGTGCTGTCAATTTGAAGAGATAGACAGTTTCAAATACCTTGAGGCAAGGTTGCTGCCGAATGGTCAGAATAAGCATAACATTGTCTCCCGAATGGATGCTGCTCGACGGGTTTTCTCAAGCCGTAAAAACTGCCTGTGGACATGACGCGACATTTCTATCGCCAAAAAGATGCTCATGCACCGTACGTATGTCAGGTCTGTCATCCTCTATGGCTGTGAATGCTGGCCAATACGCGTGGAAGATGAGCAAAAACTGGAGGCATTTGACAATCCCTGCTTGAGGACCATCCTTCGAGTGAAGTATACCGAATTCATCTCAAATGAGACAGTCCGCACATGCTGCGAAAAGATTGCATGTATATCCCAAGCCATCGAAGAATGACGAGTGAGGTGGTTTGGGCACGTTCTTCGTTGCCCACCTCACGAGCTCAGTGTTACCGCCCTTGATCCGGCCCCACTACCCAATTGGCGGTGTCAAAGAGGGGTCAGCTAAAAACTGGCTCGAAAAGGTTCACCAAGACATGGCAGTTGTTCTAGGACCTTCGCTATTCAGCGTCAATTGTTGGCGAAGACAGGGATTGAGCTGTCCTGGTCTGCTGCCGCGGATCGTCACGCTTGGAGAGGCGAAATCCACGACATCATCGAGGCCGGCTAGATCAGGCACGATAGCAGCCGTAAGAAGTACAAGTACCTTACTCCCATTCTGCAGCCAAGGGAATGAAATCGAAAGGAATCGAACCCTTCTATGAATTGACCCAAGTAGATGACCATCGGCTACTTTTATCCATGGAAGTATTCAAAAATGTGCTGGAATGTGCATATCAGGTCAATGCATATAAGTCAAGCGCAGAACTCGCCCTGTGCCTCATCCCAAACTTACGCATACTCCGAAACTGTGACAGGGAGGATGACCGAGATCTCTGCAGCAATTTAATCCAGACATACTACGTGGAAGAACTCACACATCGGCGTTACTCCCTACTTGAAGGCAGGCCAAGTTAAATCTCGACTCCAGTTTACCTAGTGGTGCAGAGAAGCTTGTACTTGTTTCTAAGTTAGGGCACCTATCCTGATTGCCGATGTTTAGTCCGGAATACACTCATTTTAATAGCTAACGCGACGGGTGACATAAATTAAAGGAGCCGGGCTCCACAGAGAAATAAACGAACAGCCCGATTAGACTCGCATCCGCTTACAAAGCCATATACCTTTATGTCCATCCTATGTACGCCGATTGGGATCTCAGAGCAGCTGTGCGTCCATTATCGCCAGCTAATGAGTCTAATGCAGTACGCTTCAGTAAAAGGCTTGTGTATCTTAAGCCAGAATATTTTACTGGAGAACAAATCAAAATCATTATTTACAGAATGATCGAGGAGAAGTATGTAAGATTCAACGACAATTAACGTGAACGATGAGAACGAGAGGAACTGGAGGGGGAGGCCGTAGGAAGGACAGTCACCCCACTGGACTCCCCCCGCAGCAGCAGCAACACAACCACCGCAGCGTCCGGGCCATACGCCGCTTCCAGCTCCTTGGCGGCTAAAATAAAAAAGAGCTGGATTAATTAGTTTAACAGGGCAGAGACCCGACTCCAAAGGAACACTGAACTCTGGTCACCAACAAAATCATTACCCTCATCGGCGATGGCTGTTCCTTTAGAGGTTTGTCTGAGATTGAATAAAATATGGTTGAGGATAAAACGATATCACAACAGGGTTAAGAATGTGCGCAGCAAGTCTTACTGTGAGATGTATCAATTAAATACCAGCTGAGTCTTCATGAAAATTTTGAAGTCTTAAAAGCATCTAGAGTTACCTTGTCTTGCTTGAAATGCATCACCCGATTCCCCCACGCACGTTTCCGCCCAATCCTCTTCTTCCATATGGAGAATGGGTGAGGAAGGGTGGTCGCCGTAGGGGAAGGCCGCCAACGACTCCGGCCACTCTTCACTGACCAGGCTAGCGTCGGCTTCCAGAACATCCTGGGAAGGGTGGCCGCTTCGATCAACCTTGATAGGCGTCTCGGCCGACTCCCCTTTCCAGGATTCGCTCGGCCATGACCAGTCAAAGATGGAGGAGTCGACGTCCAGGGAGGTGTCGTCCTCTCTTCGGAGTTTACCTTTCCAGAAAAACATCGGCATGGGCACCTCCCATGGACGGAACTGGAAGCGGAGGGGGAAGAACGCGGCGGCGTGTCTGCTTCGTAGTGACTTCTGCATTGGGGTTCGCCAGGGGGATGACTGGAGACTTGGCGGTCGGAGGTTTGGAAGGCGGGTTCGGGAGGGTGGGCGAAAATCGTGCATTGAGAATTCGGAGCCATAGAACGGACAATTAGAGGGGGGAGGAGAGTAATCGATGGCAAAATCGTCAAACGAGGGATCGGAGTTGAATTGTTCAGAGGAACATTTATCCGACGGTTCCTTGTATTCAGGTGATGAGGTTTCTTTCCAAATTCGGGGTGGCGAGAGGATAGAAGCATGATCTGGCAAGCATAAAATCGCCTGGATTAGGTCCAAATATTCATATTATCAGAAAAGGTCTCTCAATATGCTTCGCGTGTATTTCAATGGCATTTCTGATTCACTGTTTGTCCCTTAAAGGATTTGCGCTTGCATCGTTCATAAAATAACCACATCTAGTCTATTTTTAAATCATCTCCTACTGTATTTAAACACTGCTGATCACTCTCTGTCCTACTACTCTCACGCATTCAGGAGCTACGGCAATAGTAAGTAACTTTGCAAGACGTACCATTATTGTACGGTGGGTCCTCGTTTATGTCAGCTGCAGGGAGCAGTCGTCTAGGGCCGCAGTAATCGGCGAAGAATTTGCAGAGAAAAAGGCTCACAAAGTCTGACATTTCCGACAGTAGCTGCTAGCTTGCTGCTGAGGTCTGGGTGTTCAAAATGAGGCACCCTCGATTTCGGCGGTGGCAGTGCCTCCGGAAAATCGATAATTATGACAGTAGCATGTTTTTCGGCTGAAGATTGACAGTAAAGGCCGACATTAGGTTAAATTTTGGTCATTTTGACTTAAATTTATGTTAATTACACCAAGGATACTCTCTTTAAGAAGGCTTGACATTTTATCTTTTGAAGTGCGTGAATTCATACAGGAAGATTTTAAATGCACGAAAATGCCAAATTTTTGACAGGTAGATTAACAAGCTTCTCCTTCCCCACGAAGGTGCTCTTTCGCACATTATATTCTAAACTGACTATGTAACTGCATTGTCTCCATCCATAATACTAGAATAATACGCCTCATTATAAATCTCAGGCATTTGTGCCTGGAATACTTTAAAATGACACATGAATAAGGGAAGTTGTCACAGCAGCGTAAAGACGTTGGGAGATCCTAGCTACCAGGGACTTAAGGTGCGATCCCGAATACAAAGTGGATATTTTTAGATGCCAGTTGAGAGGATATTGCATTGTGTGCATACATAAATTGTAGAACGAGTTGAGACAAGCTGACAGGTGGACAAGGACACATGTTGGGTGTTGCGAAAGCGGTGTCCTGACTGAGATTCGGGACTGTATCACAGCGCCTAACCGAGAGCACGGCTGAGCTGGCCTTGAATTGATTAGCTGGTCATTGGCCGAGAGCTAGACTGCGTGTACAAGTACGCACAGTAGCAGGCACCCGGATTAGGCTTGCTAAATGTTCTTCCTTCCCAGACCAGGGTTCGGTGAAAACCCGAAAAGAGTAAGAACAGTTAATTTTGTGAAAGAGAAACCTTACAATGGTAGTGTGTTATCCAGAGCGTGGGTTGTTGCAGCTGGCGCGAATGATCCAGGCTGTCAGGTCAGCTAGAGAAAGTTATCGTTGAATTGTTGATTTGAACGTCGAAGGAAAATCCGTATGGCTTATTGAAATTTGCTGGGTAGATGGAGGGGATACAGCTGGTGATAATAAAGTTAAGATATCAGATATTAGGGAATACTTAAGGGTGCTGGCGCAAATGGAGGGACTGCTTTACTGGATTAGATTGAAACCATGGCCTGGACTAGAAAGGCTGAGACTGTTTGATGAAATTCAGCTTGACAAGTGAAAATGAACAAACAAACTTGTTTTCCTATCAATGCACATGATAAGTGACACAGATAAAACAGCACAACGAATCTAGGGAGAATTTTGTGAGGATTGAGCTCAGGCACGGGTAGCAATTGTGTTTGATCACGTCGGGGTCAGCACATGTCAAAATAAGTCGACGAATAATAGTTCATAAATCAAAAATCCGGGTGGACGGATTAGGTTGAACCAGTTGTTCGGAGGATAGAGAGCACAAAGGGATGTCAGCAAGAAGTTGCGCAAACGCTCCTATCAGGCAAGTGAGAGCAGAAGTGCATCCGTTTGAGCATCATCCAGCTGCGGCTGATCAGTAAACAGGGAAACTTCGATGAGCGCCGGGGCATTGGCGGAGGTTGTCACATGCACGCGTGCAGTGCTTGACAGGAGGAGGCGACATGATTTAGCTGCGACACCGTGAGAAGAAGCAGCTACGGAGTTCCCCAAATCGCAGTGTGCCAGTTCTGGTTGCTCCGTTTGACCATAGCAATTTTTCAAAAGTTTCCGCTGGAATTTAATATGGCGCGGAGACAGGAGCGAGAATGTTGGACTGTGCTCTTCAACCTCCCAATTAAGCTGACGTCCAAAAGGATAGAGAAAATGCAAGAGATGTATTACCGATAAATCGAAAGGATACAAGAAGGGCCCGTATTGTTTTATTTGCCATCCTCCACCCAAGAAAAACACACGGGCCAGTTTCTGTCAGTCAGCTATTATCGATACACCAGTGCCTGCGAGGCTACAGATCAGGCAGGACTTTGACCATGGTCCATCCACTCTAGATGGCATAAAAACACCAGTAGCACCAAGAGCGTGGTTTTGGGAACGCTATGCAATGCACCATAATGGGACGCGAGGTTTGAGTTACCTGCCTCAAGTAGTTCCTTAGATGCAGTAACCATTTAATCTCAACTCTACTTGCCGTGTGGACAAATAGAAATCTAGGTCCAAAACTCTTCCATTAGCCGTGCAAGGGTAATTTATTTCGGAGGGAGTACCACGAGACAGTAAAACTTTTGCTACAGAAGCTGTTTTCAATGATCTCAGATTAGACTTTCCTATTTGAACTCCGATTGCGGAGCGGGTTGCTCCGTATCGCGTTAAAGAACGCTGTGACAGCTATATACCGGTACCAGACGCAGTAGAACCTGGAGCAGTGTCAGAATAGCTTTGTGTAGCAGCTAGTCTCTGAAAGTCTATCCAGTGCGCAGCGTTGAAAATAAAAAGACAAGAATTTGAGAATAAAAATGCCTAGTTTTGCGCGGGCTGACCGTGGCGCCATCTTTGCGGTTCTTTAACTACTTATTCCTTTACGCTCTCCTCTTGAATACCTGATTGATGAATTAAAACTATGGGTGTTTTTATCATCTACAGAAAAAGTTGGTCAGAAATTTTAAGCAAAAATGTGTGTGCGTCCTTAGAAGTTATAAATGCCAGAAGGACGACGTGGACGGCTCCATGGAGAATCGGTGGTGCCAACTGAGGGAAACAGTCCAGTCCAATCCACTGCCCAGTATTTCTATCGAAGTCGCCGCCTTTAGCAACAGCGGCTGCGGGAAGTGTAGGACATCCGGATTGCACGCAAGGCCGATGAGATCCAAGAGCACAAGGACCGAAAAAAATGGAAGAACTTATTCGCTGTGATCAAGGCTGTTTACGGCCCCACACCCAAAGGAACCGCTCCTCTTGTCAGCGCTGACGCATCTGCCATACTCATTGAGAAGATGCAAATCCTTAAGCTCTAGGCTGAGCACTTCAGAAGCGTCATCAACCACTCCTCCACTATCTCCGACGCCACTATCAGTCCACTGCCTCAAGTTAAGATCAAAAGTGACCTCGAACTTCCGCTCTCTCGCCACGAAAACATCAAAACCGTATAGCAACTCGCCAGCGGGTAAGCACCCGGATCAGACGCAATCTCTGCTGAGATTTACAAGCACGGTGGCCCTCAACTCATTAAACACCTCACAACGATCTTCCATGGTGTGTAGCACCAAGAACAAATCCGCCAGGAGTTCATGGTCTCCAACTCATCACCAAACTCACGATATACAGAGCTGTCATCTTGTCGACGCTGCTGTATGGAGCAGAGACCTATATGGTGTACCAGAATCCGGCACAGAATCCCAACCCCTTCCATCTCAACTGTCTCCAGAGGATATTAAAGCTGAGATGGCAGGATCGGATCTCGGACAAGGAAGTGCTGGAACGAACAGGCCTCCTCAGTATCTAAGCCCTGCTGAGACATCTGCAACTGCGCTGGAGCGGCCACCTCATGACTACCAAAACGACACTTCTACGGCAATTTCGACGAGAGTTCCGGTCGAAAAAGGGGCCAAGTGTGACGCTACAAAGACACTCTGCAGACCTCCTTGAAGCATCTGCAGCTCAACCCGGCAGACTGGGAGGAATGCTCACAGAACCGACAGGCCTGGAATGGGAGAGGGCAAACTTTCAGAGACTAGCTGCTACACAAAGCTATTCTGACACTGCTCCAGGTTCTACGCCGTCTGGTACCGGTATATAGCTGTCACAGCGTTCACTAACGCGATACGGAGCAACCCGCTCCGCAATCGGAGTTCAAATAGGAAAGTCTAATCTGAGATCATTGAAAACAGCTTCTGTAGCAAAAGTTTTACCGTCTCGTGGTACCCCCTCCGAAATAAATTACTCTTGCACGGCTAATGGAAGAGTTTTGGACCTAGATTTCTATTTGTCCACACGGCAAGTAGAGTTGAGATTAAACGGTTACTGCATCTAAGGAACTACTTGAGACAGGTAACTCAAACCTCGCATCCCATTATGGTGCATTGCATAGCGTTCCCAAAACCACGCTCTTTGGTGCTACTGGTGTTTTTATGCCATCCAGAGTGGATGGACCATGGTCAAAGTCCTGCCTGATCTGTAGCCTCGCAGGCACTGGTGTATCGATGATAGCTGACTGACAGAAACTGGCCCGTGTGTTTTTCTAGGGTGGAGGATGGCAACTAAAACAATACTGGCCCTTCTTGTATCCTTTCGATTTATCGGTAACACATCTCTTGCATTTTCTCTATCCTTTTGGACGTCAGCTTAATTGGGAGGTTGAAGAGCACAGTCCAAAATTCTCGCTCCTGTCTCCGCGCCGTATTAAATTCCAGCGGAAACTTTTGAAAAATTGCTATGGTCAAACGGAGCAACCAGAACTGGCACACTGCGATTTGGGGAACTCCGTAGCTGCTTCTTCTCGCGGTGTCGCAGCTAAATCATGTCGCCTCCCCCTGTCAAGCACTGCGCACGTGCATGTGACAACCTACGCCAATGCCCCGGCGCTCATCGAAGTTTCCCTGTTTTCTGATCAGCCGCAGCTGGATGATGCTCAAACGGATGCACTTCTGCTCTCACTTGCCTGATAGGAGCGTTTGCGCAACTTCTTGCTGACATCCCTTTGTGCTCTCTATCCTCCGAACAACTGGTTCAACCTTATCCGTCCACCCGGATTTTTGAACTATTATTCGTCGACTAATTTTGACATGTGCTGACCCCGACGTGATCAAAACACAACTGCTACCCGTGGCTGAGCTCAATCCTCACATAATTCTCCCTAGATTCGTTGTGCTGTTTTATCTGTGTCACTTATCCTGTGCATTGTTAGGAAAACAAGTTTGTTTGTTCATTTTCACTTGTCAAGCTGAATTTCATCAAACAGTCTCAGCCTTTCTAGTCCAGGCCATGGTTTCAATCTAATCCAGTAAAGCAGTCCCTCCATTTGCACCAGCACCCATAAGTATTCCCTAATATCTGATATCTTAACTTTCTTATCACCAGCTGTATCCCCTCCATCTACCCAGCAAATTTCAATAAGCCATACGGATTTTCCATCGACGTTCAAATCAACAACTCAACGATAACTTTCTCTAGCTGACCTGTCAGCCTGGATCATTCCCGCCAGCTGCAACCATCCCGCGCTCTGGAATAACGCACTACCATTGTTAGGTTTCTCTTTCACAAAATTTAACTGTTCTTACTCTGTTCGGGTTTTCACCGAACTCTGGTCTGGGAAGGAAGAACATTAAGCAAGCCTAATCCGGGTGCCTGCTACTGTGCGTACTTGTACACCCAGTCAAGCTCTCGGCCAATGACCGGCTAATCAATTCAAGGCCAGCTCAGCCGTGCTCTCGCTTAGGCGCTGTGATACAGTCCCGAATCTCAGTCAGGACACCGCTTTCGCAACACCGAACATGTGTCCTTGTCCACCTGTCAGCTTGTCTCAACTCGTTCTACAATTTATGTATGCACACAATGCAATATCCTCTCAACTGGCATCTAAAAATATCCACTTTGTATTCGGGATCGCACCTTAAGTCCCTGGTAGCTAGGATCTCCCAACGTCTTTACGCTGCTGTGACAACTTCCCTTATTCATGTGTCATTTTAAAGAATTCCAGGCACAAATGCCTGAGATTTATAATGAGGCGTATTATTCTAGTATTATGGATGGAGACAATGCAGTTACATAGTCAGTTTAGAATATAATGTGCGAAAGAGCACCTTCGTTGGGTAGGAGAAGCTTTTTAATCTACCTGTCAAAAATTTGGTATTTTCGTGCATTTAAAATCTTCCTGTATGAATTCACGCACTTCAAAAGATAAAATGTCAAGCCTTCTTAAAGAGAGTATCCTTGGTGTAATTAACATATTTTTTAAATTTAAGTCAAAATGACCAAAATTTAACCTAATGTCGGCCTTTACTGTCAATCTTCAGCCGAAAAACATGCTACTGTCATAATTATCGATTTTCCGGAGGCACTGCCACCGCCGAAATCGAGGGTGCCTCATTTTGAACACCCAGACCTCAGCAGCAAGCTAGCAGCTACTGTCGGAAATGTCGGACTTTGTGAGCCTTTTTCTCTGCAAATTCTTCGCCAATTACTGCGGCCCTAGACGACTGCTCCCTGCAGCTGACATAAACGATGACCCACCGTACAATAATGGTACGTCTTGCAAAGTTACTTACTATTGCCGTAGCTCCTGAATGCGTGAGAGTAGTAGGAGAGAGAGTGATCAGCAGTGTTTAAATACAGTAGGAGATGATTTAAAAATAGACTACATGTGATTATTTTATGAACGATGCAAGCGCAAATCCAGTAAAGGACAAACAGTGAATCAGAAATGCCATTGAAATACACGTGAAGCATATTGAGAGACCTTTTCTGATAATATGAATATTTGGACCTAACCCAGGCGATTTTATGCTTGCCAGATCATGCTTCTATCCTCTCGCCACCCCGAATTTGGAAAGAAACCTCATCACCTGAATACAAGGAACCGTCGGATAAATGTTCCTCTGAACAATTCAACTCCGATCCCTCGTTTGATGATTTTGCCATCGATTACTCTCCTCCCCCCTCTAATTGTCCGTTCTATGGCTCCGAATTCTCAATGCACGATTTTCGCCCACCCTCCCGAGCCCGCCTTCCAAACCTCCGACCGCCAAGTCTCCAGTCATCCCCCTGGCGAACCCCAATGCAGAAGTCACTACGAAGCAGACACGCCGCCGCGTTCTTCCCCCTCCGCTTCCAGTTCCGTCCATGGGAGGTGCCCATGCCGATGTTCTTCTGGAAAGGTAAACTCCGAAGAGAGGACGACACCTCCCTGGACGTCGACTCCTCCATCTTTGACTGGTCATGGCCGAGCGAATCCTGGAAAGGGGAGTCGGCCGAGACGCCTATCAAGGTTGATCGAAGTGGCCACCCTTCCCAGGATGTCCTGGAAGCCGACGCTAGCCTGGTCAGTGAAGAGTGGCCGGAGTCGTTGGCGGCCTTCCCCTATGGCGACCACCCTTCCTCACCCATTCTCAATATGGAAGAAGAGGATTGGGCGGAAACGTGCGTGGGGGAATCGGGTGATGCATTTCAAGCAAGACAAGGTAACTCTAGATGCTTTTAAGACTTCAAAATTTTCATGAAGACTCAGCTGGTATTTAATTGATACATCTCACAAAAAACTGTAAAATTTGCTGCGCACATTCTTAACCCTGTTGTGATATCGTTTTATCCTCAACCATATTTTATTCAATCTCAGACAAACCTCTAAAGGAACAGCCATCGCCGATGAGGGTAATGATTTTGTTGGTGACCAGAGTTCAGTTTTCCTTTGGAGTCGGGTCTCTGCCCTGTTAAACTAATTAATCCAGCTCTTTTTTATTTTAGCCGCCAAGGAGCTGGAAGCGGCGTATGGCCCGGACGCTGCGGTGGTTGTGTTGCTGCTGCTGCGGGGGGAGTCCAGTGGGGTGACTGTCCTTCCTACGGCCTCCCCCTCCATTTCCTCTCGTTCTCATCGTTCGCGTTAATTGTCGTTGAATCTTACATACTTCTCCTCGATCTTTCTGTAAATAATGATTTTGATTTGTTCTCCAGTAAAATGTTCTGGCTTAAGATACACAAGCCTTTACTGAAGCGTACTGCATTGGACTCATGAGCTGGCGATAATGGACGCACAGCTGCTCTGAGATCCCAATCGGCGGACATAGGATGGACATAAAGGTATATGGCTTTGTAAGCGGATGCGAGTCTAATCGGGCTGTTCGTTTATTTCTCTGTGGAGCTCGGCTCCTTTAATTTATGTCACCCGTCGCGTTAGCTATTAGAATGAGTGTATTCCGGACTAAAACATCGGCAATCAGGATAGGTGCCCTAACTTAGAAACAAGTACAAGCTTCTCTGCACCACTAGGTAAACTGGAGTCGAGATTTAACTTGGCCTGCCTTCAAGTAGGGAGTAACGCCGATGTGTGAGTTCTTCCACGTAGTATGTCTGGATTAAATTGCTGCAGAGATCTCGGTCATCCTCCCTGTCACAGTTTCGGAGTATGCGTAAGTTTGGGATGAGGCATAGGGCGATTTCTGCGCTTGACTTATATGCATTGACCTGATATGCACATTCCAGCACATTTTTTTGAATACTACCATGGATAAAAAGTAGCCGATGGTCATCTACTTGGTCAATTCATAGAAGGGTTCGATTCCTTTCGATTTCATTCTCTTGGCTGCAGAATGGGAGTAAGGTATTTGTACTTCTTACGGCTGCTATCGTGCCTGATCTAGCCGGCCTCGATGATGTCGTGGATTTCGCCTCTCCAAGCGTGACGATCCGCGGCAGCAGACCAGGACAGCTCAATCTCTGTCTTCGCCAACAATTGACGCTGAATAGCGAAGGTCCTAGAACAACTGCCATGTCTTGGTGAACTTTTCGAGCCAGGTTTTTAGCTGACCCCTCTTTGACACCGCCAATTGGGTAGTGGGGCCGGATCAAGGGCGGTAACACTGAGCTCGTGAGGTGGGCAACGAAGAACGTGCCCAAACCACCTCACTCGTCATTCTTCGATGGCTTGGGATATACATGTGATCTTTTCGCAGAATGTGCGGACTGTCTCATTTGAGATGAATTCGGTATACTTCACTCGAAGGATGGTCCTCAAGCAGGGATTGTCAAATGCCTCCAGTTTTTGCTCATCTTCGACGCGTATAGGCCAGCATTCACAGCCATAGAGGACGACAGTCCTGGCAAACGTACGGTGCATGCGAATCTTGTTAGCGATAGAAATATCACGTCATGTCCACAGGCACTTTTTACGGCTTGAGAAAACTCGTCGAGCAGCATCCATTCGGGAGACAATGTTATGCTTATTCTGACCATTCGGCAGCAACCTTGCCTCAAGGTATTTGAAACTGTCTATCTCTTCAAATTGACAGCACTCAATCTTGAGAGGTGCCTTCTCCTGGGCAGGGATGAAGCTTGAAACAACTTTGGTCTTCCCCGCGTTTATGGACAAGCTGGCCAATTTAGAGATCTTATTCACCCACGACACCATAGACTGCAGATCACCAAAGCTTGACTTAGAATATACAGTATGCCAGGAAAATATTCACTCTGTATATTGCTTAACATCCAACTGGGAAATATATTGGAATTCGGCTTTAAACCGTCATTTTCTACGTGTAAAAATGGTCTCTAGTTCCCACCTAGTTGACCGCTGTTATTTCAAAGATAACCGGCAAGCTAAATGCAAGAAAACCTTTTCAACTTCTTGCTTCCTTTCATTCGGTACTTCTAGCTCGTCATTTAGTCACCAGTCAATATCACAAACGCTGTATTCTGTGTTCTCGTAGACTCACTAATGTAAGCCAATGCAGGTCGTACTTGAAACACGATGCGTCATTGACATCAACTACTTGCGTATGACAAGCTCACAGACGATGGTAGATAAAGGTGGCGTGTTGCCACAATGGCAGTTGCAATTTCTTGCTCATTGGGCACTCTGATTCGCGAGGCCGGTAACAAACCCGTTGAACTCTTTCCTACTTGTTTCAATTTATGTATTTTTACCTGTTCGTTGGATACAAAGACCATACGTGTCCAATTCTGACATCCAGTTTAAGAGTCGAAAATGATGGTAGGTTGACCATGGTGGAGGACGATATCCCCTGCATGACCCACATTATAGGCAAAGCACCGATAATTTGCTTGTGAATTGGTTTATAGTGATAGAAACTTGCACAAAAATATGCCAAGGTCATCGATGGCCATTGCACCAAAGCAAACTGCAACGCTATTCAGCTCCGATAGACCAACACCTCTGAGGAAGGAATCGTAAATTCTGAAACGCTGGGTTGAGCCCCTTCCACATGCGCATCCAAGAAAGTGAGCTCACCGCAATATTGTCACGCCAAACACATCTTGCATACCGAATAACCCACATCTCCACCATTATTGGCCTCACCACCTCTACCAAACCCATAGACACCAGCCCACCCTGGTCTCATTTCCACAGCAAATACATATCGTGCAGCCGCCTATTCAGTCACTTGTGAATCCATCGCACGGAGACTGGTAAATCAGTACCAGGAACACAAATGTACACCCACCGCAGTCGCCTCCATTTTCCTCACTATCTACGCACATCCACCCATCACGTGGGCCTATTAGATCATATGGACCTCTATGAAATCCTGCGGCGGGGCACCGCCAGCCCTGTCGCACAGCCACCTTTCTTCTGACCAGCACCTGCATGCCATACGACCACGCCCAAAATCACACAACGCAAGCACGCACTCGGCACCTCTCCCATAACTAGGAAATGTGTTCATCGGCTCCTTCTCAATGTGACTCCTCTGCTGTATGTGTGCTTCGAGTCTGGAACTATCATGGTGCGCTAAACGCCGTGGCTCGGAAGTTTGCCAACTGACAATTGAACTCGCAGTCAAAACGGTGCGTGCGTGTGGAGTGGCCAACTGGTGGACTAAGAGTTGGGCTGCTGTGGCCCCTTCTTAATTTAACCTCTGTGGCTCTCCCACTCCATTGGATTTCCACCGGGCGTGGCAACAGTCTTAGAGTGCAGTTTCGGCTGCGCCAGCCACTTTCGTACACTCTCACCTCTGGTCTTCTTAACATAGTCTTGATACCGGGTACAAGTGGGGAGGAGGTAGCTGCAGCACAACCCTTCTCAAAGCACATATGACAAGCAAGTTGCTGTGTGTAAGTCGTTAGGGCAAGAACGTTATATGTGACAAACTCAGGGAACAAATGATAGGTCAGCGAGTAATACGGGACCGGTGGTAAAAAAGATTTTTATTGTTGGGACTAAATGAAGGAAAGGAGAGCGTCAATACAACCCTAAACATATACATTGTTTTCGTTAGGGTTAGCATTTGTTGCCGGGTTAGTAGAGTCACACAATATGTTGGTGCCCTGACACTTGTGTGGGTGGCGATATCTGGTGGCTTGCCTCACGCCGAGCAATATCTGCGATGTCATTTCTAGCTGATCTGGTCCACTTTTATTTGGATCCTTGATGGGTGTAAGAACAAGGCCCGCTCTGCGCGATCCTTCATTATCAAAGTACAATGGATGCGTTTTGAAACTACCGCGGCGTCCTTAAAGTCACCGTTTGGATAGTTGTCATTTGAACCGATACTTTCGGTCCTCCTACCGCCAACGCAATATTATGCGATCCTACCAACCCGGCAATGAATGCTAAACTTAATTAAACAATGGATAGATTTAGGGTTGCGTTGGCATGTAGTACGGTCGTGTATTACATGCCAACCTATCCTTTGTTCCCTGAGTTGGGTCGCATATCACATTCGTGTCATCCTTAGTGTAAAACTGCAACCCATTTTTTCTTATTAATAGTAGTAAGCTACTTTTTTGCCACTTTAAAACCTGTTTTTGTCAAATCCTGTAAAGGCTTCCCTGATGAGTTGAACTCTGAACAAATTTGAATTGGCTGCCATCGCGCATTTTGGCAGAGACAATTTTGGTAGTTTTCTGAAAGGCAATACGATTGGGTGTTGCTAGTGGTGACTCTAATGGTGTATTGCGCGATAAGAAGCGAGACGGTTGTGTTGAAATTGCACTGAGTCCGCAGCTGTTCAACGAGAAAGATCCACGCCTTCAATTTTCGATGCTGGTGTGGACACGATGGCAGGGTTTGGAGTGCTGGCGTCACGTATCCGTAGCACATGAATCCTGTGGGCCTCTCTCGTCACCATGACAGCTACCATTCGGTTGACTTCAAATATGGGTGCTGCATTCTGTGCGGTGCTATGTCATGTCTGCCGATATTAAGTGATTTCTTCCGAGGTCTGTGAGTTGATTTACAGGTGCTTGAGTGAGCTTCTCTAAGTGTCATTTTAGCGACGCTTTTGTCCGCCGTGCCTGTGAACACCCTACGTTACGTCACTGTAGAGTTTCCGTTTATACAGACGCTCTTTGTCCGTTCTCCCAACGTAGCCACGCGATTGCAGTTTCATCTGCTTCAATGTGGCCTGGTAACTGCGGAGTTGCTTTAAAATCCTAGCCCAGCAAGCTTAGGTTATGGTTCCAATCCACTCCAGCAGACCAGTCCTAACATTGGTTTCAGAACTCGGAAGTCCTTCGCAATATCTAATATCTTATTCCTTCTATCACCAGTGTTATATCCTCATTCACACAAACAAATGCTGCGATAGCAAACGGATTTGCGAATCACGTTCAACTCAAAAACTCAGCCAATGGCTTTTTCCAGCTGACCTTTTAGTCCGGGCTCCATCCTACCAGCTGCAGCTGCCGACGTTCTCAATAACACACTCTCTTTGGTGGAAGGCAATATCCTCTTAACTGGTGTCCATCAAGTCCTCTTTCTCTTAGCCTTCGGGTTATCAGGTAGTAATAGCTAGGACCACGAGTGGCTTTAAGCTACCTCTTATACATGTTTCATCTGAAATGACCGTGGGTTAACCTGCCCTAGATTTATGATGAGGCCTATTATTGGATTATGAATACATTCAATTTACAGTAGAGCTCCTATCTCGTAAATCGTTAACCGAAAGTCTGAAATGTGTCTTCGATTCGAATAAATTACTTATGTAGGTTTATTATATTGATTATCATGTAGCTTAATTTCAAGATTTTTTAGTCACGTCAGGATGTGAGCTTTATCAACGCGCTTCTTTTTGATCGCCTATGTCACTGTTTAATCGAACAGGTTACAATGTTTCGGGCAAATCTCGACAAAATGGGAGTAATTTTCACAGAGCAATGCCGGGTGACTGGTGGAAATGTGCGCTGTGGGTTTACTTTGGCATAGGATGACCGTGATCGCAAACAAAGAAGTACTAGCATTCTTGTACCCATGGTATTTGTCAGAAACACATCTCTTGCATTTTTCTCCATCCTTTTTTCTCGTCTGATTATTTCAGAGGTTGAAGAATGCTGCCAAAAGTGCTCTTCACTACCCTCGTGCGACATGAAATTTCGACGCGAAAGTTTCAAGAAATTTATATTATTAGAGAATAGAGGTGCACAACCAGAAGCGACACGACCCGAGATGGTTGACTCCTGACTTATACCTGTGTCATCCGCAGCTATCGTGGGCAAATAGCCCTCAGATTTTTAATGAGGCCTCTTATGGATTGCAGCTAAAGGCAATTCAGCTCGTCAACCATTTTGGAATTTATTGTACGAAAGAACACTTTACTGTTGTAGGCTGAGCATGTTAATTTATCCATGGAAAATATTTGCATCTGCACTCTTTTTGATTGCTTTCAATAGATTTACGCATTGAAGTAGTACGACGATTTAGCTTTTGTTCAAATGAATGTGTTTTGTTTAAAATGTTTACTTCGAGTCTAAATAACAAAGGGTTAACCGAACGGGAATCATCAGGCAGAGAAACCTATTGATTTCACGATTATCGATTTTCCACTGATGGTGCAATCGATGTTGCCTCATTTTGAATGCTCGGCTGAGAAATAGGAGTTGCTCACCTAAACAGATTTGCATTTTTGCTGACGCGTATAAGAGCTTCGTCGGCTCTGCATTCTCAAAGCGTTTAATGTCAGATATTCATCAGAATTTTTAATGAATTGGTACGGCTGAAATGTCGAC